>JAKZAO010000020.1:0-125000 GCA_023053555.1 Branchinecta lindahli
ACCGCATTTTTGGACGGCGGGGTGTTTTGTGAAGTTCTCTTCTACTTTCTTGTACCACCTACTCGTAACAAGTGCCATATGAGCTCGTAGCTCTTGTTTCGTTTTGTTTCCACATCATTGAAAAAACTTTTCAATGTGCGTGTGTATGAACTAGCAACATCCTCGTTACCAAGTTCAAATGTTTAACACAACCTGTCTGAATACCTTTTTTTTTCCACCCATCGTCATATCCTTCTTTACGTAAACATAAAAGTTGCACCCATAGGCAACTCGTGTTGACCCTAATTAACCGAGAAAGGTCGTCCCCGTCTGAGTAATCTCCTGGTATTGCGTTTCTTTTTTTCGTGGACTTTAATGACAGGGTCGAGTTGGGCTGATTATTCCCTTGGGGTTGCGGCCCTTTTTCGTGGATTTAATGATCCCGCAAAGTTGGGTCAACTGTCGGAATTTTAAATTAGGCGAAGTGACGTATTTCAGGAGTGGGCCAACTGACGTATTTCAGGATTAGGTCAACTGACGGATTTCAAGAGTGGGCCAACTGACGGATTTCAGGATTAGGTCAACTGACGGATTTCAAGAGTGGGCCAACTGACGGATTTCAGGATTAGGTCAACTGACGGATTTCAAGAGTGGGCCAACTGACGGATTTCAGGATTAGGTCAACTGACGGATTTCAGGATTAGGTCAACTGACGGATTTCAAGAGTGGGCCAACTGACGGATTTCAAGAGTGGGCCAACTGACGGATTTCAGAATTAGGTCAACTGACGGATTTCAAGAGTGGGCCAACTGACGGATTTCAGTAGTGGGCCAACTGACGGATTTCGGGAGTGGGCCAACTGACGGTGGGTCAACTGACGGTTAGGTCAACTGACGGTAGGCGAACTGACGGGTGGGCGAACTGACGGGTGGGCGAACTGACGGGTTGGCGAACTGACGGGTGGGCGAACTGACGGGTTGGCGAACTGACGGGTGGGCGAACTGTCGGGTGGGCGAACTGTCGGGTGGGCGAACTGACGGGTGGGCGAACTGTCGGATTTTGGAAGTGGGCGAGTTGACGGGTGGGCGAACTGACGGGTGGGCGTAGTGACGGCGACCCAAGGACGATGTTGAGAAAACTACTCGAGAAAACATTATCATGGAGATTCAATCTAGCATCGTGAGATTAGAAATTGTTGCCAACGATGCGCTTGCATTTATGGTTTTGGCCTGTCTGTCGGTAACCCACGTCAATCACGGTGTTCGGTAAATTACTAAATATTTGCAATTAACCAAAGAAATTCAGCTTATGGCCAGAAGCTCACTGACGTGAAATCCCCTGATATGTGGCGTCTTATTCTTGCCTCTGTTTTTTTTTTTTTTTTTTTTTTTGTCGGATTTATAGGACCATCAAGGAAGTCTGATATGAGGAAATTAATATTAATATATATAATTAATATATATATAATTCTATATATTAATATATATATATAATTTATTAATATATTAATTAATAAATATTAATTAATATTAATTTCCTCATTTAATTTAACAGCCCACTGACTTTCGACGATTCAGACGGCAGCCATCTTTAGCGTCAGAAACAGCGAGCCTACCGATTGACCGGGAAGTTTTCCCCGTTTCATACACGACAAGTACTATAGAATTTGCCGCAAAAACTTCATCATTAGCGGGAGAGAACGAAGGATTCACAACGTGTGTTGAAGTCACCGTTCCAATTCAGCGCTTCTAGCGGGTTAAAGTACGACTGGAAATATTACTCCGACCTGAAGCGTAAAACTCGCCTAGCTAAGTCGGCACCAAAACAAGAGTGAAAATTCAAACCCAAGCTGGGCGATTGGTAAAAAAAAAAAAAAGGCAAATAAAAGAATACTGTGGCAAGCTCATAGTAATAATCAATTTTAAACAACATTAGCCGTAACATCAGGATTAGAAACTGTAGCTCTAGGCGTCAACTCTGAGTAGCGTTTCCAATCCTACTTAGTCCACTGCGAGCGCTCATTCGGGAAACTCCTTCAGCTCAAGCTGAGCAACTCTCATCACATTATACTTTCCGGCGTCAAAACAACGCCCAATCGGTGATCTGTCAGAGCGGCAAAATGATACCTCAGTACAACCTAGTGCATGTCGTCTTAATATTTCAACTAATCTGCGGGGGTCACTCTAGAACCAAAGGTGCCTCCGAACCACAATACTTCCCGATCGAGCATTCGCTCTCTAAAGCGGATTTCGTTACGATTTACAGATTTCTCATTATTAACCAGAAAAGAATTGAGAATTCCTATATAAGCGACGCAACATTCTCAGCAAGAAGGGCAGTCCGTAGAGCAATGGCAGACCCGCTCTTATGGGAACTCAGCATAAGCCCCACCAACTACGATGAATGTCCGCGAGTAGTAACACTTACTTCTTCGATTTCTTCGCCTTGACTAAAACCTGCTGGTTTATCTGAAGAAGATAATGCAGTAACTTTTTTTGGTATACTTGCAGCACCAGACTGAGATCTTTAGTTTCTTCATCTTCACTGGAGTCTTCAGGATCTTTCTTGGCAGCACAAAACAGGTGCTGGCAGACTTTGCGAATGGCCGGCTGGCAGCTTAATAAAGTTGAAAGGGCGTTACGGAGTGGTTTCAGTCGATTGTGAACGTCTTCTAGAAAAAAAAGATAAGTAAAGTATAAGTTCCCCTGGACAAGAAACAGCCAGTTCATAGAAAAGTCCCGTATAGCTGATCCCTCTGTGGCTGTACTGAAATTCATCAACAGAATGGAGCAAAACTGTGATCACCCATGGAGCTCCATGATGTTTCGGTTTTGCGGATTTCAATTATTTTGGTTGTTGTTGTTTGTGCTGTTTCTTTCTTTTTTCATTTTTCTACTATACTCAGTCTGTACCTAGACGGATCATAACTAAAATTTAATTTAATTTAAATGTTCTCTAGACATTCTAAAAACAAAGTGCCAAGCAAGCTTGAATAATTCAAACTGCTTCAGGGGTAGCTTATTCTTGAATCTATGAATCTCGTAAGTATTTACACGAGGGGCTCTTTCCAGCCTCTTAGGTCTCCGCCTCTCCGGGTTCACCGACTTCAGTAGCGATGGCAAGACCAGCTTTGCCTCATCTTCCGCTGCAAAGATGAGTGAACGGACTATGGAAAATGAGCCTTATTTTGGTAACTATACGGAACTAGTTCCTTCGCTCGTCCATGTAAACAGAATACGAACCTGAAGAACTGACGAGCTGTACATCAGCCCTTTCAAGTTGAACAGATACGAACTTCGAAATAAGATCCATCTCCAAGAACATGTCCGATGCCACTCTGTAGTGTTTCTCAGCTAACTGTAGAAGCTTCGATCTTGAAGTTGTGCTGACATCTGAACATCTGCAACCGAGCAAACCGTTAACTAAGGAAGCAAGTGAAATAATAATATCAACAATAACACATTGTATAAAAAAAACCGTGGGCTTCACAAATTTATTTTTTAACAGGTTTCTTTCTACATTCTTTCAGCGCAGAGATTGTCCAAGGTACTCTTCGACGCATTGACGATCATTCATTACGACCTCAGACGGAGTTCAGGCCTGTGTCCGTTCTAGCCACTATCCGATCCAATGAGCTTGAAGTTGTCGACTGGTTTCCGAAAAAGAAGAAGGAAAGAGGTTCTTACAAAACCCCTTGCACCCAGACTGTCTTGTTTCTAGGCATATACAGCAATCAAAGAAATAACACTAGAGCCGCCAAGCGATGTCACTAAACGATTTTCGCCAACCTTGACCAACCTTGATTCTGTAGATTTCTACTGATGTGTGTGAAGTTTCCATTTCGACCGTGGGATCAGTAAATAGGTAGGAGGTAAGAAAGGTGCAGCATTAGCCTTGTCACGCTACAATGCACGGTGCTGATCTCCGATTCTCCTCTCTCAGCCAGAAAGTGCAATAGGCAGTTGGCGGCAAGCCATACTAGTGCTTTCGCAGACCCTTCTTGTCACCTTCCCCAAGTTTATCTAGATACACCCATTTAAAGCTGGGTGGACTCTGGCTTGTCCTGTAGGGTCACCCCACTATCCGGCAGCCCCGAACCAAAAAGTATGCATCATCTAGACTCGAACCAGTGCCCCTTCACTTACAAGGCCTTCGCTTCGGCCAGGACGGACGGTAACCTCAGTAAAGAGTTTATCTACACTTGACAAAAAATGAAACCATTAGACCGAGGCTGAGAAGGAGTCAGAAGTCCTTACTTTATTGAACTGTGGTACTGAGCTCCAAGCCTGTGATGGGTTGCTGCAACCCTGTATTGATATAAAGGCTGGCGGGTGCTTGGCTCATCTGCTGCAGAGTATCGAATG
Source organism: Branchinecta lindahli (assembly GCA_023053555.1). NCBI lineage: Eukaryota > Metazoa > Arthropoda > Branchiopoda > Anostraca > Branchinectidae > Branchinecta > Branchinecta lindahli. The sequence continues at coordinate 4,344 of JAKZAO010000020.1, forward strand.
CACGACTGGAACAGGGATACGATCTCTCTCTCAATCTCCGTACGATCCTGTGAGAAATATCAAGACATAATGATCAGAGTAGGACTTCTGTTATATCTGAAGATGGAGCGTACGCCGTAAGCTTAGGGTAGCGTGGATCGATGCGTGTAAGGCGGCGGGTAAGTTATGGCGGTAGGAGACAAGGTTTTACGTTAACATATGAATTTACAAACTTACTCTGTATGATGTAAATCCCAATCCGGGTGAATATGAGCACAGTACAACGACTGACTAAAGATGAAAGACTAAGTCATGAATGACTTACAAATAACGAATGACCCAGCGCTAAGGCTGGAACAAGCTTATATACCTTTCTTGAATCTCTACCGCCCTCGATTAATTACCACCGCCTTACACGCATCGGTACACGCTACGGTTACGCTACCAAACCTTGTCTACTACCACCCTCGCTTACCCTAAGCCAACGGTGTATACACCATCTTCCTTTACAACACTTCTTTGAGGTTGGCTTTTTTTCGAGTGGGTTTCGTGACGAGCTGGACAGTGGGCGTTGAGTCAGAATAAAACAGAGCTTCTGACAGCTTTCAGTGAGCGTCCTGACGCCTATTTTTTTCGACAGCAGGCGTAGTGACGGTACACAATACAACATGTTCCTACTTTTGAGGGCTATCATAAATATCATAACGTGCTAGGAGAACCAACAACTCCGTGAGATCAGTTCACTTTATGCTGACCTAAGTCAGCGGAGAAAGAAAGGACGCAGATCCACAGTTTGTTAGCAGCTGATAACTCGGCGTCACAGGAAGTTCAAAGAGTCTGTAACTAACTCTGATTAAAGGACATTTCTTCTCTGCGGAGAGTCGACGATGAACATAAATGTACCTTTGAGCTCAGCGGTGGGTTTTCCTGAAGCATGCAGCCAGCGTTGAACAGGGTGGTGGAAAGTTCCCACTGAATGGCATCCCAAATTCCAGGGTTATTCTCGCGTTTAGCTAAGAAAGCCAAGGCTTCTTTATAGGAGTCAAGAGCCTGCGAAAGCAAAAGAATCGTATTAGACATACCCTTGCTTTGTCAACCATCACGACATGCGACTTCTGCCAGGCTGCGAATACGATCTTCAGGTTAATCGGGAACAGAAGGGAGAGGGAATGCATCTACAGATCTTTCCCTCTAGATCGACGGAGAGCTCAGTTTCGTGCTAACACCAGTGTCCAATATTTTGTATGTCCCCGTCTCTGGCCTGGCACGGCGTCGATGTAGTTAAAAAAAAAAAAAATAAAAAAATAAAAGCCTATTTATTTTCTTCCAACATAAGAAATGTAAAAGAAATTGTCTTCCGACAACAAAATTCAGCGACGTGATTTCCTTAAGCGAGGGAAGCATACTTGCTAGTTCCTGCACAGCGTCCACTCAAAGAGACCACGCGTTATCTTGAGACATTTTGTTTAAAAAAAAGCGTTGTTCTGTCACCGGTTCTACCCTGGATGGCTTTAAAAAAAAGGCGTGGATGAAGACTGGAAACCCCGCCATGGCCCTTGGGCTTTTTTGGGATTAAATTCATTCATTCATTCATGCTGAATGTCGGCTACACTGGAATGTCAGTGAGCCGATGTAACAACAATGGTTCTACCAACCAAGCTACAAACCAGCGAGAGACTCTACAGGAGGATCACCCCACCTTATCTCGCTGGAAGTGCGATTCAAGATAAGGTAAGGTAACATTTAGCCCGCATGAACAGAACTGAACATAAATCTGTTTCTGGTGAAGATTCATATTTTCTCGGAAATAAGCCTAATCGCCATGATTTCGCGGCAACCTACCTGCATGACATACTTCAGTTCCTTCGCCGACATTTCGCTCTCCACCGCTCTCTTTTCACAATGACTGCGCAGCCTTAACAACCGTCCAAAATTCGATTTCAAAAGCGCCATATTCACTGCATCATTCACTTCCTTGAAGTATTCCAGACCAGTCTTCAAACTGTATTTACTCTTTCTTAGTAATTCCTGTACAGCTTCGGTTTTGTCTTCCGGTTTTGAAGTGACCAAGTTCATATAATACACTCCTAGATCGTTGTTTATGTTGCCAAGTCGTCGCACCAGTCCTGGTATATCGTAATCATTACGTTTGTCGCCGTCGGAAGGGGACGATTGCCGACGTTTTTGCTTGACGACGACAAACTTGGGCAGTTGCTTCGCGTACTTTAAGGACTGGCTATAGCATGATTTTGATTGGTCAAGGGCTGCTTCCAAGGAGGTCGGAAAAGTGATATCGTCCGACGCCTCAGGCTCAGGTCCTAGAAAAAACAGATCTGAAGTCGGAGAGAATGCGGTGGAAGAAATGAAACTTTCAAAGTAAACAAGTTATGAAGCACTCCTGTCCCAGGTTTTAGATTTAATAGCGTCCATTGAGTCCGCACTAAGGACGAACGAAGTTTACTTCTCCCTCTTTCGTCAGATCTTGCTTCACTCGGCGGAAAAATTGTCAATGAACACAAAGATTTTGAATGGAAGTTAAACAGAGTTATAAAAATTACATCATGGATGCACAGCCTCCGCGCTAACAGCACCTTGTCGAGTCTAACAAAAATAGCCAACTGAGGGGCACGATTTTTGCACGACCAACTTTCAATATAAGAACCCAGCAGTTAGACATTAAAGTGATCATCTCGTGAAAATTATCGCTGTGGATGCAATTCATGCGAAGAAAAGGGGTCCCATCAGTACCGCCACACGTCAGTTGACACAAACGTCAGTTCGCCTAAGAATTCCGTCAATACGCCCAAATTTTCCGACAGTTCACCTACACGTCAGCTGACCCGCAAAAATCCGTCAGTTGACCTACACGTCAGTTGACCCACACGACAGTTGACCCACACGACAGTTGACTCGCACGTCAGTTGACCCACACGTCAGTTGGCCCACACGTCAGTTGACCCACCGTCAGTTCGCCTACCGTCAGTTCACCTACACGTCAGTTCGCCCACACGTCAGTTCACCTAATCCAAAATCCGACAGTTCGCCTACACGTCGGTTCGCCTACCGTCACTTCACACACGCGTCAGTTGACAGAAACGTCAGTTGGCATAAACGTCAGTTCACCCAAATTTTCCGACAGTTCGTCCACACATCGGGTATGAATTTTTGGGCGTAGTGACGGATTTTGCAGGCGAACTGACGTTTGTGTCAACTGACGTTTGTATGAACTGACGGCAGGCGAACTGACGTTTAGGTGAACTGACGTGTCGGCGAACTGACGGATTTCTAAAATAAACCAACTGACGGTGGTTCAACGAACGGTGACCGAACCGAGGTTTGAGCCAACTGACGTGTAGGCGAACTGACGTATGGGTGAGCTGACGTGTAGGGGAACTGACGTATGGGCGAACTGTCGGACTTTTGGTTTAGGCGAACTGACGTGTAGCGGTAGTGACAGCGACCCGCTGAAAACTGCCCACAGATGAGCTGCATCTGGACAAAGCGTTGTTTTCGGTGTTAAAGTTCTGCATATGCTGCATAGTTTCACAAAGAATTAAAATTTTGGTATCAAAATTCTAGTAGTTGCCTTTCTAGCAATATTATTAATGCCTACCCTCCAAAAAATCACGACCATCGAGACAAAACTAGTCCAAAATCTTTGTTAACCACGATAACTATTTCTATAGCCTATACACACGGACGAAGCGTCATGACATCAAGCAAACACCAATACAAAAGAAACATATTTCTTCACGTGACCTGATGTTACATGCATTTTTGCGATAGCATGAAGTGGTGATAATCGTGTAGCTACCGCGTGTTTGTGCATACTTGTCCGCGCCCGATGCAAGACATATATTTACCGATACTTGGGCGCTAAACCTTCGTAATATACGCTCGCGCCTCGCGCCGCGCTACGTCTCAGGACTCGACCCATGATGCATAATCTCTGGGTATAAACAAAGGAAAACCAGCATATTTTTTTCACGTAGTCCTATATACGTCGTATCAACCCAACAGTCCAACTTAGCTGAGAAATAACCCACACGGCTGAAACTTGACTGTTAAGGAGGAACTTCAATTAAATGTGTTACCGAAAATAAGGCTACGTTCAATACTTGTTTAGAGACACTGTGACTACTATATCAACAACAAATAGTCAATATCAAAAAAAAAAAAAAATTAACGAGCTGTTGAAATAACTACCTATAGTCAGGAATGGTACTGAAAGCGTCCATCCAGGTTAGCACACACTAACCTGTCAAGACTCTAAAGATAACCATTAGTTACGTTAAAATCATACCTTGTTTGAGCTTTCTCAGCTTTTCCAACACGTCAAGCACGTTACTATCAACGTCATTCCAGGCGTTGTTGTAAGCCTCCCGCTCCTTATCCGAATCATCGGCCCAGTGCTGCATAATCACATAAACTGCATCACCGGCAACAGCCTGCGCGTAGGACTTCAGTTTCAGAACACTGTCAACTGCACGTTTTCCAATATTATAGGAGCCTAGCAGCTCCCAAACCAACGCAGCCATTCTGATATTGTGCAGCGCGACACCAAATGCCCGACTGCTGAAGTTCACCTCAGCCAGTGTCAGATAGGACAGTACGAACTTATAAAGGAAGACGCACTGAGGGTCTTCAGCGGATCCGAATCCTTGGATGCTCTGCACCGGAACGTCTATCTTTGCATGCAATGTTATTTCTAGGCTGTCGTTTAGGCTATCCTTCTCGCCTTTCGTTTTACTCAGAGGCTCGTAGGGCATGGGGATGGGGTTCGATGGCATAGCCATTTCCGGCTCTTCATCCCAGAACGACTTCTCAGTTTCTGAAGTTTCGTTTTCGGTCTGTTTCAGAAAGAGGCGTAAAGCGTCTAAGCCGTATTTAATACCCTGGACACAACGAGCTTCAAGGGACTCGGTGATTCGTTTGAAGCGTTTCTCGCGGTGCGACGAGCCGTAGGAATGGGCTGCTAGAGATTCCACGGGTACGCTATAACTCCTAAGATGAAAAACGGTATATAAGAGAAGAATGGCGTTACACGGACAACAGCGAAGAGTACAAGTTCCAATAACCGATTACCAAAGTAACCAAACATCACAGATGTATTCCTAAACCGCGCCCATAATGAGCTGTCTGAGAAACGCAACACTGTTTTCGGCAATTCAAGGCAAAGGTCTGAGCACCTATCTTTTCTCAGTGATGCCAGATTTTATGATACCAGAGTCTGTCAGCGTTTGCCACTATTCATGTACGTAAGGCGCCGCACTCACGTAATCTCGAGTGCGGGATTTTCACTAGATATACCCTGACACCTGGTCAGCTCAAATGCCTAATCCGTGCATATAGACGCTAATTCTTGGCAAAGGCCCTTTCTATCTCTACACTGTCAGAAGTTTGATAACGTTTAACGCACGATGCGCATCCCTGTGTTAATAGTTGATAGTAAACGCAAATCTCTTCTTCTTCAACCACGATAGGATAGCTTTGCTCTCAGAGCAAAACGTTATCAGAAAAAAGAAATTTGACCTTATCTTACCCATGTGTTAAATGTTATAGAACTTCTGACAATGTAGCTAAAAATTTAGGCCGTATACAGTTAATAATGCAGTGAAACACTTCCTGTGTAATCCACAGTTTCGACCGTCATTCCTGCAAAAACAAGACCAAAGGTTTCGATGGGATCCCAAAAATGTAATATTTGACCTGTCTTCGCCAGATCCAGTCTTCACCAGATCCAGTCTTCGCCAGGCTTATCATCTGAGAAAACCAAGTTCAGATATACCTGTATAAGCCATATCTATTTTGACGATACTGATCGAAACTTCCTGGTTTACTTCTGCAAAATTTCCGGTTTCAACCGAATTCCGAGCAAACTACTTGCCCAGCAAAAACAAAAGATAGTTCAGAAACGAATTCAGCGTATCTCCTTATCCCTATAAAGAACATCTAATCAACTTCAAATAAAACTTTAACTTCTAAAAAAAAAATTCCGGACGAACTATATGTCCGGTTAAAAAATGATTGTCATATAAAGATTCAGCGTCTTTTCTTACCCTTAAATCTATCATCTAATCAACTTCAAATACAAATTTTGCTTTTAAAAAAAAATTCCGGATTTGGCCGGATTCCGGACGAACTATTTGTCCGGCAGGAAAATGGTTTTCACCATCGTGTTCTAATCAACTTCAAATACCATTTTGCTTTTTATCAAATTTTCCGGTTTTTGCCGGATTCCGGGCCAACTATACTTGTTCGGCGAGAATATAACTTTCATATTCGGATTCAGCGTGTCTCCTTACCCCTAAATCAACTATCTAAATAGATTTCAAAAATATTTGTGTTGCCCCTTAATTTGAAACCCTCCCCCACCCTCAAATATAGAGCCCATCTTCGAACTTGATTTGTACTTTGACCCGAAGGATCCCCCCACTAAGCTTCATCAAAATATCTCAACCCCTTCGAGAGTTATCGTGCTAACAGACGGACAGACGGACGCACGGACAACTTTTGGGGTGTCATAGGTATCCCGCCACTTACGTTTTGGGATCCCAAAAACGAGTCAAGCTGTAACTTACTTTTCAGACTCTTCTTCCTCCTCCGAGCTTTCCTCAACCTGGTCATATTCTTCTTCTGCAGTATCCGATGATAGGTTAGGAGAGGCAGGATCCAGATCTGAAGGCACATACATATCGTTCAAGATATAAAGAGCGGTGGCGACGTAGTCCAAATGTTTCGTTTTGCTTAACAGCGGCAGACTGCTTGTGATCAGAGTGCGGACTACAGCTTGCTGCTGACGGTAGGTCGGCGATTTGAAGATATTGACGGCAACCCTGTAGAAAAAGACTTTACCTATCACCAGAAAACGGTTATAATGGCTGCCTGCGAACAAAATATTCGGGCGAATTTCTCTTTCTGGAGCGGCTCGCCCATTCGCATCAGCGAACTACAGAATTTTCTTTTCTGATTTCACAACCACCATCTCCTGATGGCAGAAAACCACGAGCACTGATTGGCTTGTAGGTACAAGGAAGCGATGAACAAACGCGTCCAACTGCTTGCCAAAAACAGCACGACCACATGAAACCGGCTTCGAAGAAGCAAACCCTAAACAGAAGAACAACCACAAATTTAGGCGAGATGCTGAACTGGGATACGTCTTGATTTCTTTATCCAGCCCATATTGGTTTTGCTAGGAAAAGGAAGGATAGGCTGCCACTGGATACACAGTTCTAACGCCTAGGTCCCTCAGCGAATCTCTCGACTAGGCCTAGCTATCACAGTCGCGCTTTCCTGCTAGTTTAATAATACAAAGCAACAGAAAAGGCTTTCGCCTCCAAATAATTTTAAATAATTTCGCCTTTAATACATCCTTGTAACGTAGCTTTTTAGCTTTTAGCCCAGGTCAGCTTTTTCATTTAGTTTCCCTTACGCAGGTTTCCCTTCAAAACGTTTTGTAGACCCTGTAGAATCAGACTGACAGAACCAGAACCACAGAACCATATTCCGCAGAACAGTTTTTTTTTCTTCTCTGTTTTTTTTTTTATCTCGCGTATTCGCCTCGTTATCGAAAGCTTAGTGTTATTATTATTTTTTTACATTTCACTGTTTTCCTTTTCTTGTCCAATGTGTAATAAGATTTTCATCATCATCAGGCTTAAATCACACAATTTGTATGACAAGCAGACTCTGATACCTGACGGACTGCTTAGGAGGATGTACGATCTTGTTGACGCCAGATGACTTAAATACGTCCAGCACTGGGATTATACGGGTTCACGAATGGTTGTCTTCTGTTTTAAAGCCAGTAAGATATGGTAGAATTAAAATAAGATATCTTGCCCTTTTTGTCTCAACAAATTTTGGCCTGTCGTTTATTATGTTGCCAATGTAGAATCTCGAAACCTACAGGATCAGAAGTACGGCGAAAATTGCGCCGAGTTCAGAACTCTCCAGAAAACTTCGACAAAGTATTTTAGTGTTTTATCGTATATCTAGCATTGTATTTTAATTAATTTGACAAATCAATTGTGTATAACATATTCTAATTGTTTCTTTTGTCGTGTAGTGTACGATTACTTTGTCGTCAGTCTACGCTATCCAATGGATAATTTGGTATTAATAACTAATTGACTGATTGATTGATTGATTGAACACTTTACAACCTCAAGGTATGTGAAAAATCTTACAACTTACTTATAAAGCAGAATTCCGAGGGGCACCGTCACCGGATTCAAGGTAGGATCATCCATAATATCCGTGCAAATAGAGGTCAAATCGTAAAGCTTCACCACATCATCACCCTTCCCTCTAAATAACCAATATGTATGACCAGCCTTCGTTGCCTTTGACTTTAGAAACGTCAGAATATTTCTCGCCACGTCTCGCACAACTGAGGGACAGAACTCCGACCCCTCCAGCTTCGGAAGGTCCTCTGTTTTGTGAAGCTCGTAGTGCTGAACCAAGCCACCTAGGTGGCAGCACATGACGACTTCAGGAACGTTGCACATGAGGTTATCTAGCCAGTAGTCCATTCCGGTTAGGACGCTGATTGGCTTGTTCTTGTCCCTAAAAAAAAACAAAGGGTTTAGGTCCAAATTCGATACTTTCATCTTAGCATCTGCTCTGAAACCCTCCCAATATAGATATACCAATATAGACCTACCAATTTTTCAGAAAGGAGTAATTTTAAACGTTGAGAATTTAAAATTAGTTCTTTCACTCTTATGGATTTTTCTTTTTGTCCTTTGCAGTGTTGTTGAATGTATAAACTGATTTTTTTTTCTCTATTATCACATTTACATTTTTCATCGAAAGTGTTTAAAGATCGGCAGGGAGTTCAACAATGTGTGATAAAAACGTTTAGTAGGCCTACTGGTTAAACCTCCAGTCCATAAAAAAAAATTGTCAGTTTTGGACCGTTAACAAAACGGTTGGCTCTATGGTCCTTAAACTGCAATCTAGGAATTATCTCGCTGGAAGATAAGGTATTGAATTCAAGCAATTCTTAAAAAGACACTTCTATTACTGAAGTACTTTATTCTATATGACTTAAAAGGGTTCCTTCATCGCCGTACCATGCAGTGGAAAAATGAACCCTAGATGAAGAGGACAGGAAGAAAGGTCTATCAACAGATAGGTCGTTTCTCGGCGGTCTTCGAGGGAGCAAGAGATTTCGTAGAGTATACCTAATTTGCAGTTCGTAACAATCAATAAACACACATAAACGTAGAAATGTTTTTTTTTCCAGATTTCTGCAGGATGACGCACAATTTTATGCAACAAGGCGAAAGGCTTCGGCGGGGTCCCAGAATGTATCTCACCTTCTCGGTTCTGCCAGAACGGCATGTTGGAACAGTACTACATAGCATTGCATGCGGTTTGAGCCAAAAAAAGGTTAATTACTTGTATCCACAATTTGATCACTCGCACAATACTCTTTTTTTCAAATTTTGAGCCATCCACCGATTCAAGGCCAAGACTAACAGCCTACCTGTTTAACCCTACGCTGTACTCCCACCCAAAATCTCCAATCTGTTTGATACAGGTACCCTATACATCAAATGTACTGGATCAAACAGGTAGAAACTAGATAAACTTGTAAGAGAAGCAATTACCTCAGGCGAAGACTGACGCAGGGATGCTTTTCTGCATCCCCAAAGATGGGCATGTCAGATCCCACAAGCATTCGAATATCTTCAAATGTCCACTCGACGTTTCTGCTGAAACCACTGAAGCGTGTTCTCGTTTCACTTTCTTCTTCACTAGCTCCAAAAGGTTGTCGCAGCTATCATAAAATAAAAAAAGTTTATGCTAAACAGAGCCAATTCAAAACTTTACGTTAGGGCGGAAATACTGAAGTCAAAAGGTTAGAGATATGAGAAATCTTCTACACTGTCAGAAGTATGTAGCATTTAACACATTAATATGCATCCCTGTATGCCGAAAATATTAATGATATGCCTTTTTATTGGTTTTGTTTCGCAAAAAGATAATACTAAAAAGTTTTGTTTTGCAAAAAGATAATACTAAAAAAGGTCATAAAATGAATATTCTCGGCATCCATACATCATAACCCATGACAGGGTAGTGATCGACAGACGAGGAGCTCTTCATTCAAAAGCAAAACTGGAGCCACACGGTGAGCTAATAAGGTAATGTCGTCCGGGTTCTCTATGCATCAGCATTACCATTTAGGACTAAGCTTGATATCAAGCCTGAAACTTGGTCGGAAAAGGAAAAAAAAATCTCACCTACGAGCGTTGAATCCTGTGCTCTAGGCCGTTCTTTAACCAGCCCCGATACGGAGGGAACTAAGAACAAACTTACAAAAAGCCCACCCATTCCCTAACTCGTCCATAGCCAGAATAAATAGTAAAATCAAGACCTCTTGGATTCTAAATATACGTTTTCGTCAATGCGGATCCGAAAGATGAAGACGAATCAAAAAGGTCTGGAAGTCTGTGGCTTTGGACGCCCCAGGTTCCGGATCTGGAAGAGCGTCGCGGAGGCAACACGTCTAGGATACTAAATAAATCCGCAAATGAATGAGTTAAGGGGAGAGTGATTGAGAGTTGTTAATTTGGAGGCAAGAGATGAGAGATTGAGAGATATTTGAATAACAGAGAATTAGCTACCATCGTTTTTTAGTATCCGGAACAGTTGGCCTGACTTTGCAAAACATTCAGATATCTGTGAATTGGGAAGGCGAAGTCTGGCTTTGAGTCTTACCTGTTTATCAGAGCCGACACCAGGCAAAGGTATTACTCGCTTAGGCCTCAGAAATTCAGGGATTGTCTCTTCCGCAGACTCAATCGTATGGCAAAAGAACTTCGATTCAAGCTGCTTCTCCTGGAGGATGTCTCTGCTTTTCCTGGCACGACAAAGAACCTTCTCCTAAGAAAAAAGAAAAAGTGGTTAGAAGGAGGTGAAACAGAAGGAGGGCCAACCAAAACGCTCCGTTACTGAGACATTTTAGCCAATCCGGACAGTGATCAAAGATTCAAGGACGATTACAAGCCTATGACTTCTATGAACTTGCCTCGGTGTTACGTACGATTATTTTCAATTTATCTAACAAAGAAGTCTCTGCGCGGAATTAATCCGTATTTCTGAAACCAACACTGACAAGCCTATGACTTCTATGAACTTTCCTCGGTGTTCCCGACGATTATTTTCAATTTATTTAACAATGAAGTCTCTTTTCCCGCGGAATTACCCGTATTTCTGAAACCAACACTGTGATCTGGAATGTCAAGTTACCTTCAGAGGCGTCATTTGGGGGGGGGGCAGCTGCCCCTGGCCTTCCAAGGGGGCCCAGAGCTACCCAGGAAAAACAGAAAAAATAGTTTCTCATCGGAACTGTGACAGCTGTTGCGCCATATTAGTTGACCAAGCTCACTCATGAAAACTGAACCCTTTTTAATCCGAGATAATGACCCAATGTTCGAGGATCGAATGTCTTCAAGGCGCGTTTGAGCCCGGGTTAGTTGTTTGTCTGAACTCTGAACGTGAAGAGAGACATTATCTGTGTAACATGGCGTCAAGTATCACTTCATCATTTTTTCCCGAGTTGCTGTGGGCCCCTTGGAAATTCAAGTGAGGACACCAACCCGAAGGAGCACTAAATCTAAGAGTAGGAAGGGGAGAGGGTCAGCAAACACTCAGTTCCTTTTCTACTTAACCCCAGCTAGTTTATTTTATAAAACGGTATGAAAAGTTTTAAATCTATGTTTAGCATGGGTTGCAGCAAAGGCTTCTTTGTTTCAGTTTTGTTTCGGATGATCATTTTATTTGGAAAGGGTCGAGTTGGTCTATGATAAGTGGCCCTTTCTTTCATTTGTGATCCAAAAAGGCACTCTGATCATAAAGAATTCCAAAATTTTCGCCTGCGGCGCCTTTTGTAGTACGCTCTGTTTACTTTGAGGTTTCGTCTCAAAGTTTCGGGGATAGGCCATTTTAAAACCTAAAATTTGTTCGGGAAGTGGTTAAATGTTGCTAGAAAACATGCAGATTCAAAAAACATTTCGCCTGCGGTGCTCACTGGCATTTTGTTGCTACACAGTCGGAAGCTGCTGCGGTAGCTTCGCTTTCCAGCGAGTTCCTGTTACTGGGCATGACCTTCACCTTTCACAAACTGGTTTCTTGAAATTCGTTCTGTTTTCCGGATGTAGTGTACGTTTCCTGTCTATTGCTCCGAAATTGTTTAACTCTTCAGCTGTGCTGGATTTTTGACAAGTACATTTTGCGGTATCCCCCCCTCCCGCCCAAGCACTTCAAACCGCCCCTGCGTCCCCGGGCCCCGAAGAGGCCCGGGACGCCGCCGTTGCCCCCCCCTTCGGTTTCAGCGAAATGACTTCTCTGGTTACCTTCAAATCTCAACCAACCAGTCAATCAAGCAGACCAAGCAGTTCCCATACTGAGTAAGAAAAAAATAGATAAAACGGGTCTTAAGTGAACATTTCTAAACAAAACCTCTATAAATAGTAAGAAAAAAGCCGTGCGTTCATGAAACGTTGTGGTTACGAGCCCATATAGGTTTTAAGCAGGTTTTAAGTGTTAATCTTTGCGAAAATATAATATAAATAATATCGGCATCTGTCATAAAATTTAACACAAGGATGCGCATCCATGTGTTAAATGTTATCAGACTTCTAAGAGTGCAGTTCGTCTAAAGCAATGGACTTCGAAAGTTTTACGTGTAGAGGTTGACGACTGTTTTTTTTTTTTTTATATTGACTTAGTCACCATTACAATTTGGCCATCTTCTTTTTGAGTGCCCTAAATTTTCAGATTCAGATTTTTATCTGAACAGATTAATGTAGCCTACCTTTTTAATTCGATCTCTAAACTTAAGACAGTTCAGAAAATGTTTGACACATCGTCTAAGGATAAGTTAACGCCTAGACTTTGATCTAAAGTTTTACTTTGAAAAATTAGTAGTTGTTTGTCTGATTTTTTGACAAACCCAATTTATCGTGGGTAGTAGGCTATTGATTTTAGTTAGTCACGCTTTATATTTCCCATTCAGATTGTGTGTATAAAGTGAGTTTTGTTAGTTAGCAGCCACGAAACGCAGGAGGTGTAATCACGAAATAATTCATCAGCACGGTAAGATTTATCATAGTCTCATAAGCCTGTTCACGAAGGACCATCTTCGGACGTCCTAGGTAAAACCTAGGCATGCAGTACAGTAGCTTAATAGGGCGATGGTTTCCTCATATTTTAAGTACAATCAGCTATGTAAGATACCGAAGATCTTCTCTGACTTACTTTGGCCTCATATTCTCGAAGAACCTCTTGGTAAAGTTGTGAAAGCCATTTCCATTCCGTTTCCTCTGCCCTCATCAAGTGCTTACATATGTCAAAGTCGTCAATGAGAAGAGTTTTCCCAATGCGATGAACCAGCATGCTAACCTGAAATTACAGCAACCCCTACTAACAGAAAAAGGACAAAACGAATGGAAAGCCTGCCTACGACAGGGTAGCCTACCAGTAAGACTTTATGTGCGGTGATCCTGCATAGAGTGTGGGCCATTTCAAATCAGTTTGCCAGGAGCATAGTGACCTAAGGCAGGAGTTGCTCCATGGATACACAGGAGACGAGGAATGGTTAAACGGGCTGCTCAGCAGCAGATCTTACGGAACCATTACAAATCTGACAATGTTTGTTCAGATGGGACTACGAAACAGTTTCCTTTTCGTTTAAACTGTTTTAACTGTGTTGTTAGATTTTTGTCTTGTATTTCAGAAAGCTTTACACTTCGCGTTTGTACCATGGCCCCTCGGGCTCATTCTCTGTCGGCTAGGGTACTGGCAGGATTGTTTTGGGGGATGTCCCAATCCAAATTGTCCAATCAAAATTGTCCGTCCGCGGCCGAATGGTTATCGCGCCGAACTCACGAGCGAAGGGTAGCTGGTTCGAGTCTCGGTTGTGCCGACCGTTTGGTTTAGGGCGAGGGTTAGTGGCGTTTCCCCGTAAGACAAGCCAGAAGTCCACCCAGCTTCAAATGGGTACCTAGAGAAACCTGGGGAAAAGCACGGGAAAGCGTCGGATGACTTGCCCCCAACCACGCATTGCACCCCGGCCGAGGGCAGAGAATCAGGAGATCGGCACCTGCGCTACGCGAACCCTAATCGGTTTGCATGCGAAAGTTTGCTTTTGCTTGCCAATCCCCAAAACCACGTCCTCCTTGCCCCTGTAACTTGGAACAAAGTATCAGATTTAACCTATTAAAACATAGAGTATTTACAATCGTAACAAAGGCCTTCGAGGACACTTGCATATCACAGGGTTATTGGGGGACCCGGATCCATGTTGATTACCTTTACAGCTTGCGCATGCGACAGAAAAACAAAGGCTGTGGATCTTACACTTCCAAATTTTGTTTTTTACTAATAATGAAATATAAATTTGACTTACAGATGCTTTGCTGAATGGTATTTTGAGCAGCTTCTTGATGTTTTCAGCATCAGAGACAACATCAACATCTCCAATGTAGTCAATGAAGGCTGAGGCAATGTCAAAACTAGAAATGAATCCATTAAAGGACACGTCGTACAATTCATTCTACTTCAGTAATATCTCAATCCATTCTCTTCCGCGAGATTCTACACTTCATAAGTGTATCCTATCGCCTCAATTAGCATTACACTGATTGATTGATTGATTGTTTAAACTTCATTACCCGTAAAAGTTAGTACGAAGTAACACCAATGTGGAAGAAAGGCAGCAGAGGATCCTGAACAAAAATCAGATTAATTGTCTTTTTAAACAGCCCATCACTTTAAGCGCCAATGCGGAAGGGCGCATCTATAAGACAAAAATGAGCAATGACTTGGAGCCTGTTTTGGTGCCATCTAGGCAGCCGGATTAGAAATTTGTAGTATTTAAAATAAGCCACTCGCAAAGTCCAGCTATCTTTTTTATGAAACAGATAAGACATGACAAATAAAACAATAGCACAGGACGCAAATCATGTTATAGATATGACACCATATAGATGGTTGAGTACTATTAGTCTCTGGGGTTACTCAGCCTTAGAGCCTTATGTATCTCATTTGTATGGTCGAAGACAGACGCTTCCTAGGGTAGCAACTACTCAACCTATTCCTTTCTGGTTTTAAGTACCACATGGTCAAGTACTTTTAGCTTTCCAAGACACAAGTACTCGACCAGTCTCGTACTATTAGCGACTGGGTGTTTGATCCCTAGACTGGTCGCGTAGGCCTACTCATAGCTCTCATAACCCTTCCCCCTGTTACTCGACTGGTCAAGTACTCTACCACACAGCTGAATTTTCATTTGAGTCTGAGGTAAAAATTCCAAGTCCAGGAAGAACAGACACTGCCTTTGCAAAAAGGCAAACTTTGTAGCTGACAAAGTTGCACACTCCTTTTGGCGTTTTGCACTGTCAAATATGACTTGGCTTGGCAGGGTGAAGATGCACGGCCTTAACCTTCTGCACCACCAAACTAAACAGATTTGTAAATATTTTGGCAGTTAACAATGAATATGATCAAAATAGTGATTCTGAAATCACACGTAAGAAGACAGTTCTGTTCGGGACACAAATTCACAAAGGGCAGAGAGGATCTGTCGTTCTATTTCTTCCTTAAACCATCTGAAACCCAAGATATTCCTGGTATTAACCTGGACAGACAGTGATGAAACCCTACTCATCAAAATCGCTCTCTGACTCGCAAACCTAGGACATTCTGACAGCAAATGTTCCATTGTCTCGACAATATCAATACACACTGGATGAATATGATTCGCAGTAAGCTTCGGCTGTAAGGAATATTTATTTTACTGAAAGTTTAAAAATAGATATTCTTTCAGCCCAAGCTGACTGCAAATATTGTCAAACGGATACATCAGTTACATTTTATTCATTCTAAGAGTAAGTACTTGTGAAATATAGCTCTAATAAAATGTAGCTGACATATCCATTTTGCATCATTTAAAGTTTGAAAATGCATTCCAGCCTTGACCCCAAGAAGCCAAAATCTGTGACGTCATGCTACTTTTATACGTCACTTGAATTTGGCTGCAGTAAATTCAGCTGACATAGGCTATCCATTTTTGCACTGTCAAATATGTTTAAGTAAAATATCACTCCATGGGGTACCATAGTCCAGCCAATCACGTTACAGAGATCTGTAGTTACTATGCTTACTACGCTCAGAAGCATGGTGAGCAAATAGTCACTATTTCGAGAAGGTTGGAACGGTCAGCATAGTAACTTTTCGTGAGGTTGGAATGGAAATAGTAACTAATAGTTACCATTGTTAGAAGGCCGGAACACGCTCTCAAGCGCTAAGCAGCTGGTATTGATTTCAAAATGGAAACAACAATCAACTTTAAACGAATATTTATTTGGTGGTATTGCCTAACCTATCCAAAAATCTAGCAAAAATCAGGCATCTGTGTTAAACTTAAACTCTTAAAGTAAGGTTAGAATTCATCATACCTAGTAAATTCCTTCTGTGTACTGCTACTAAACTTTATCCCGTATCTCTTATTTATTTCAGACAACCAGTTGGCTGGAGGAAGGTTTAGGTTTGTGTCACACTGGAGTTCAGAAAATACAGCTGGGTCCCCAATTTGACATTTCACAACCGCTCTTGACTTAACAGCTACAGATTTCTCTTTGTCTCCTTCTAATAATTCCATTTATAATCTTCTGGTTTTCCACTGCTAAAACAGGATTCTTAGAAGTTTTACAGATTCCAGAAAGAACATGCCAGAAACTTTTGAATTCGTCACAAACAAAACGTTAGTAGTCGCTACGCAGGAATCTAAAAAGTGCAAAAAATACATATATTTTCAAGATCTGTATTAGCCGTAAGAGAAAAATCTACCATTGATTATGAGATTCAAACAAACCTAAAAAGTTGTCAATTTCAAATATTTAAGAGACAGTGCCTAAAAAATATAACACACCTATTCGGGATTTGGTTGGGAAAACAAATCACTAATGAGCGCAGCGCGGGAAACTTAAAAATCTGTAGCAACGTGAATTTAAGGAATCAGCATGGGTGTCATTCAGAGAGTCAAGTATTGAGAGTTTCTTTTCCCTTTTTCTCATGAAGAGATATCAGTTTTAAACCGAATTTTTAGACGTTGTGGTTGACATTTGACAGTGTTCTCTGAGGTACAGGTTGGGTATCCAACCTTGAATTTAGATGACATTGAAAAACCTTAGGGTACGAGCGGTGGTAGTCTGGCAGTTAACTCCTCATTTAGCTTTGAATCACCTTAAAAACTAAACCACTCAACTCACAGACTTCATTTACCCGTTGAAAAATTCGTTTGAAAATCACGCTTCTTTTTTTTTGCCGATTCTTGACACCACTGTTAGTAGGGTGGCCACAAAATCACCTAGTGGCAAAAATTGGCAATTTTTTTGTAATGAATGCAGGAATTGCTGTGAATTTTCCTGATCAGTTTTACCTATCTAAAACATCTTCAAAAAATATTTTGAAAATACCATTGGCACCATTGCATTCAGGACAAAATTGTCTGTTTTGTAAGGCCATCAGTAAGATGTCCTAGCTATTTAATATTATTTCTTAATATTCAATGTAAATTTAGATGTAAAAAAAAGTAGCTGAACTTGCCTACAAAAATTTGTTGATACTAAGGAGGAAAAGTCAGCAGCCTATAGCAGCAATAGGTCTGTTGGACTATAACCTTAATGATCTTATTCATATTTTCTCATCTAACTCACTTGCTGGGGCTCCCCATGCACTCAAAACCAGCTCAAAATACCCAGTTTCATAGAATTTCATTGAAGCACATAGTTCCAAGCTGGTCACTAGATGGACAAAACCCTAAAGTCAATGGATGAACATAGGCATTTCCTTATGTAAAATACTGTTTTCTAAAGAAGATTTAAGATGCTTAGAGGCAAGATAGAGAGGTGATTTTGGCCTCAAATCAAAGCTAAAAGATAGGAGAATCACATTCTGATCTTCAACAGCTCAGGTTTGATTAAAAAAAAATTTACTGGCTACCCTACTGTTAGGGTAGCCACTAAATTTTTTTTTAATAAAACCTGAGCTTTTGAAGATCAGAAAGTGATTCTCCTATCTTTTAGCTTTGATTTGAGGCCAAAATCACCTCTCTATCTTGTCTCTAAGCATCTTAAATCTTCTTTAGAAAACAGTATTTTACATAAGGAAATGCCTATGTCAGGCCTATGTTCATCTATTGACTTTAGGGTTTTGTCCATCTAGTGACCAGCTTAGAACTATGTGCTTCAATGAAATTCTATGAAACTGGGTGATTTTGAGCTGGTTTTGAATGCATGGGGAGCCCTAGGCGCCCTAGCAATTGAGTTAGATGAGTAAATATGAATATGATCATCAAGGTTACAGTCCAATAGACCTATTGCTGCTATAGGCTGCTGACTTTTCCTCCTTGGTATCAACAAATTTTTTTAGGCAAGTTCAGCTACTTTTTTTTACATCTAAATTTACATTGAAAATTTAGAAATAATATTAAATAGCTAGGACATCTTACTGTTAGCCTTATAAAATATACAATTTTGTCCTGAATGCAATGGTATTTTTAAATATTTATTGGAGATGTTTTAGATAGGTAAAACTGATAAGGAAAATTCACAGCAATTTATGGATTCATTACAAAAAAATCGCCAACTTTTGCCACTAGATGTTTTTGTGGCTACCCTACCACTGTTGCCAAAGAAGAATCCTCCGCCTGGTTTTTGCATATTCCGCCCAAAACCATTTTCACAGACGGTCCTTTTTGTGCTCAGATAATCACTGGCAGTCACGCTTAAACTCGGGCGGCTTCAATTCGGTTTTGCCTGGCTGTTACTTTAGTTTAGCTGCTGATTTTTAGACGGCAACAGTTGACGGACATTGAGCTTCAGCAGAACAAAAGAATATATTCGAGACAAAATATTCAAAAATTACTTCAGGAGGAAGAAAATCAGGTAGCATAGACCAAGTGCCCGAGATTAACTCTTGGCCGGGCGCTAGCAGCAACTGGTTAGTGTAGTGCCCGTGTTTATCTGCCTCCCGACTACCGCCGCTCGTACCCTACAAGGAAATTTATGTGCAGTCCAAAACAGGTCCTGGGTCATGCAGGGTTTCCATCTTGACAGTTAGGACCTTGTTAGGACTGTACAGAAATTTCCTTCCAATCTTTTTAGGCAAGGTCCGAGGTTGTGTAAATTCGAGGTTGGATACCCCTCCTGTCCTGGATCTCAAGATTCAAAAGTGCAGCCAACTGTCAAACTTTTATTTAGCACCTGACCTCTTAGGTACCAGTCTTAATTTCTAGGGAGGATAAAGGCTTGGTACCCCTAGATGGTAGGGATTGCAGCATAAACCCACTCACTGCAACTGCAGCTAGAATGTAGAAAATCTTATCCCTGACACTCGTCATTATCATCAGTACAGACCATCATCCAATTACTTGCATTACAATTGACTCTGTGGGATTCCATTTTAAGGAGGTCTCACCCTGGTCTTTAGATAGGTTTCATTTGGGATTTTACTCTGGAATTTCAGATGAAATACCAAGATGAAGACAACCTTTCTCTATTTTGTTTTCATAAAAACATATTTTATCAAAAAAACAAATAAAAATTATGAAATGCCTGCAGTGGTGTTTTGGTTTCTCCAACCTTGCCAGTGCCTGGTGTTCTAAAGTAGCTGTGTGGTAGGCAAGAACTTCAAGCTGGTTGGATTAGCAGAGGTTAAAGCAATGACAGACATGACAAAACCATTCATCAGCATTTCATTTAGTTCTGTAAAAAGTTGTGTGGCAAGAACTGTAATGATTGCATCCAGCACTTTCTCAGACTGCATGTAACTGCAATTTGCCAGTGTCTCCAGACCAAAATTCTGCCTTCCCTATTTTTGTTCCACATAATAAATAATATGGCTCAGTATTAATAAATCTGAAGAGCAGCTTCTTCAGCTTATAAGTTGATTTGGATTAGGTCAGTTAGGAGTATGCTTCTTTAGAAATATTAACACCAGAGACATATCATCTGAGGAGAGATATGATCAGGAGACAAATTTTTTTGCCAGATAGTAAAATGAACAGCCAAAAGGCTATTCAGATTCCATGTAGATACTTCAGGGTATCAGGAACTATCAAGAGAACTTAAGCCTATCTCCTTGGAGTCTACTTTTGGTCACAAGCTGCATCTTTGCTCTGTGTGTCTTTTTATGCTCCAGTAACTGACCTTAGGAAAATCTGAGATCACCAGTGAACAGCACAGCAAGCCAGTAGTGCCATCCCCCCCCCCCCCAAATGGCACCCCTGCAGCAAGCTGGTAATCAGATGGTGAAAAACATTGCTCATGTCAACCATTGCAATTTGAAGACTGACATAGAGGTTCATCTTCTTTTGTGCAAATGTCAAACTGCAATCTGCAGCAACAGATGGTTTTACTTTTGTGCATCTTTCCTTCCAAACGTCTAGGCTGCCAATAGGTCAGTATACTGTTTCACTGCATAATTTTCTTCCAGAAAGCCAAGCACTCACAGATCAAAGCGAGCTCTTGAAAAGAGAGAGCCTAAGATCATTGAAAATCCAAAGCAAGCTATTTTCATCAGAGGAGCTTCTGCTGGTGGTGTAGTGCTTCAGTCCATGAAGGACCTGGTAAAATTTTGTTTGTATTGTTGTGTGGCTTGTATTTGCATTGTTCAGTTCATTCCTGGCTAATATGCTTTTTGTTTTGTTTTTGTGAGCTGAGACCCTCATGTTTTTGTGTATGTCAATTGGGTTTCTGTGAGGTGATACACTTGCAGTATTCCACTCTGAAATCTTGGAAGAAACAGTAAACATGTTCTGATGTTTTACTGCCATACTGCCTCCTCATTTCCAAAGTGCTGTAGCCACTTGTAGGATACATTGTTACTGGAAACTTTGATTATTGGCGATCTGGCAATAACAAACTCTGTCATGGCTGGTCTGTGTAGAATGCACGTGTGGTCCATCCTGATAGCTCTACAGACATTGTGAGAGACACTGCTCAAGAATGAGTAGACTCTCCATGGGAAGTTGGACAGATACTCGGCCTTCCCCTGTGGGCTCGTAACCACAAAGTCACGCGACTATACGGCGTTACAGATCCTTTTGTGGCTGTAGCCCAACGCCGTGCCGAATTTGATTCTTCTCTAGACCGGAGCCATCCTTATTATAGTGCGTTTGTATAGTCATTTAGTTTAGTCTGATCTTTTTTTTTCTTTTATTGTTTTTCATATACTCCGTATGGGCACGTTCTGTGCCATTTCTATATGGGTTAATAAAATTATTGATTGATTGATTGAGATTAGACTTCTCAGATTAGATCCCTCAGATTTTATTGTAATTGTTCAGGTAAAAGAATAGTTGACCTTAAATATAAGTATAACATAATTAGTTGGACCTATAATATAATATAAGTTGGACTTTTTTTGTTTGACAATTCACCATTCAAGTTGATGTCTGGAACAAATGTCGTAATTCCAGAACAAATAATCCCGGGAGGACAAACAAAGCCACTACACATATGTAATTTTATTTTTTTTTTGCTTCTAGTATTCAGTAAGAAGGGCAAATGCTGTGCTACTGTCGAAAAAGCATGAGTTCAACCCCTTCGAAGACATAACACCTATTGAAGGGCTTGGCCAAAAGTTGGATGCATCCCTGTTTTCTTTCTGCTCTAACAATAAGAAACGGCCCAACAACCTTATTCTTGGTAAGTATTGATCTGTAATATTACTGTTCCTTATTCTGCATTTGTAGTTTTTTGAAGTATCTGTTGGAAGGGAACTATTCGATGTAATGTCTAAAAGTTTTACTTTCTGTTGGTCTGAAAATCACCACAAAAATTCACTGGTCTACAGAGGGTTTAGAGCTCAGCGATGAAGCTACCTGGCGGCCATTAAAAATAACCGGAAAGGATCACACTACTTATCACACTTGACAACGGCAAAGCACTGTCGTTAATAACAATAACACAAATGCACAAAATAGAAACTCCACGAAGTTCGTCTAAAACATTGATAGAATCGCTCATTGCTAGTTGAGATGGAAGGACGTTCCAGCAGCCTATCACTGTGTCTTGGAAAGGAAGTGATTTGATGTGTATACGGTTTAGGTAGTACATTAAATCGTACCTATTATGGTTTTAAAATTATTCGTTCCAGCTTTGATAAAGAGGTCTGCCGTTGGGTATTTTGGAACAGAGTGACCGTCCCGTGGAATACCGGACGATGTAGTCAGTGCGGAGACGGTCAACTAGTAAAAAAAAATAGCCTTCATCTGCACGACAATTTCGGTCTCAAATTTTCGCAGAGTTTTCGTTTAGGTGGAATTCCGGTACCAAAATGCGTCTCGAAATCAACTCTTTTCTATGAAGTAAGAGGCATAACATCCTTTTTGAGCATAATATTAAGATTTAATATATTTGTTTATTTATTGCGTAATTAACTGTAGAAGTTCCTCATAAAGTTATGGGAATGATTGTCAGGTTCTGTTCTCGTACAAATAATTCAGTCTTTTTAGAAAGGAGCTGTCAGCTTGGCCTTTCCATAACATTTAGCTCTAAAGATATGTTATTATTTAGGTCGGACATACGATTCCCGCCTGCTGGATATGGTTGAACTTGGAGTAGAGGAGTTCAAATCAATCCAAGAGTTCAAAAATGAGAAGGTTACTGCAGGCAGCAAGCCTTGTCTGATTTTTGCTGGTGAACCTTTCAACTCGAGCCCAGAATATCAGAGGTTGAAAAGCCTGTTTGTAGATTTCTTCCGAGGCGAGGATATTACAGGCCTGCGGCTTGCCGGTCTTGAGCATGTGATGATGTTCACAGGTGCTGATGGCAAGATCTTCATGAGGAGTTACAAGTGAGTAAGCCTCGAGTCCAGACAAATATTCGGGCAGAATTAATTTAAGTAAATTTGTAGGCCTTATTTATCCTCTTTTACTGTATACGGAAACCCTGCTTTATCTTTAGACAGTCAAGCGCTATCGTCAACTGCCCAGTCCCTCCAGTATAATAGGGTTCTGCGTCAGCCGAGTTGTTTGATGACGCTAATTGACCTTGACGCAAAACGAATCGGATGAAACTCTCGGAGATCCAGTTTTAGCATTTGTCTCAGAGACATTGCTAAACAGGCAGCCAACTTCCCGCTGCGGTGTAACTCGCAAGATGTAATACAAGTAAAGGATTTGTGTTGTGTGTTTGTTGTCTCTGCGCAGGTTTTGTTCTCCAGTTGAAGAGGCAGTACGACAATAATCTCCTTGTGATTCGAGAGGTGGCTGCAGATGAGCCTCTGGCGTTGTGGTGGCGGCCAGCTTTGTTCCGTCGAAATGGTAAGCCTGTGGGTTTTAGGCCGGCATTTGCGTGTAAACGTTATGGTGTGAGGTTTTTCAAGAAACTTCGAAGTTTTAAGTTGATGGGGCTAGTTTTTGTGCACATGCATTCGTACTGTAATAGAGTTTTTCCTTCATTAAGGATTCTGATGAAGAAGTCTGGGTCAAGGACTCCGAGGGTGGAACTTGAAGAGATCGGGCCAAGGGCTGATTTTAACCTCCGTAGAACAAAGTTGGCCTCAGACGATCTTTTCAAGACTGCTTGCAAGAAACCAGTTCAGGCCAAGGTAAGAGCTTATTTCACGTGCAGCCTTTCGGGATGTGGGGACCGGTGGCGTCTCGGGAGCTCTGTTGCAGATCTGGCCTAGTAGGATTTGGTGCTGAGCAAGTAGTGCATTAGCCGGAAAGATTGGTGATTCTCGGAGCGTGCAGGTTGCACGTTTAAAAAAATTGCGATTACTGTCACATTTTCAGCAGTATAAAACTCATATGAAGACACGAAGAAAGAAAATCATGCCTTGTTAAAAACTTAGTTTTAGGACGAAATTTCACGCTTATGTAACTTGTCAGATTTTGTTTTCATGCCAGTTTTATTACCACTGGGGGTTGCGAGTTAAGGTACACCAACTTGACTTAGAGATTGTCACTTCCTGGGTCCGACCATCGTGGTGGATTGGTGAAACATCCTGGTGAAACTTGGGGCATGCATAACTTTTGAACGGGGGATAGGATCTGAATGAAACTTGATTACACGTCTCAGATGTTCCGTTCTAGCTCCGGACCGGATCCGACAACTACGGGGGGGGATTAAGGAGGGCACCGGAAATCTCTTGGCCCGCTTAAAATAGAGGGATTGGGACGAGGCTTGGTAGGGAGGAAAAGCATAAGCCGTAGATACATTATTTGTAGAACCGGACCGAATCCGGTCACAGTGGGGGAGTTGGAGGGGAGTCCCGTAAATCTTGTGACATTCATAACTCTGGAACGAGGAATCTGGTTCTGATTTTGATTGATGACAAGAAAAGAGCACACATCCTATAGATGAAAAGAGCACACATCGACCAGAATGACTTGTAAATTATCATTTCACGAATCCGACTATCGAAGGGGGGATTGGAGGGAGGGTGAATCCTGAATCTTGTGAAACGCATGACTTTCGAACTAACTATCCTATCTGAGTTAAACTTGATAACTCACAAGAGCACATATCGCAGATGCTCCTTTTCAGGTTCATACTGGTTTACGAAACGATTTCATGTTTCCCAGGCAAAGGGACCATGATCATTTTTATTTTAAGGGTTTTCCTTACAAATGAATTCCTAACCTCTTTAAAGTATGTGTCTTACTCGCGCAGTGCAAACATATTTTACGCTACTAGAAAAGGACAGTTTTTACAGGTTAAAAGGGGGGGGTCCTGGAAACCTTGCGAAACACGGGGGGGGGGGTATCTAGACGGAACTTGGCGGACAGGCCTATCACATGCTTTGTGTGCCTGGATTTGGAGGAGGTGTGGTATGGCTCTTCTTTCCCTCCACGACCTTGATAGCATGAACCTTAGCTGATGTGCATGCTACATATCCTTGCAAGTGTCATATGGGCTTACAGCTCTTGTTATTTTTCAGCCAAAGAAGGTCAAGAACATGAGGAAGGATGCACTGGGAACCAAGCTGGGTCGCATCCATCTTGGCCGACAGGATCTAGCGAAACTCCAGGTCAGGCGTATGAAGGGCCTAAGAGGAGACAAAAAAGCCAAGTCAAAGAAGACAAAACCATCCTCGAAGACATCAAAGAAATAAGCGTTTATATTTCGAAAATAAAATCTGACCACCCGTTAAATAAAGCGCTTTCCTGTCCCTTTCGAGAGTTCTTTGTTGTTCTTTTCGGTCGAAGGGGAAGCTTCAGTGAATTCCCTGTGGAACATCCTTAAGGGCAGTTTCACTTGCGTTTTCTTTTAATTTTCTTTTACCATCGAATTCGTAGAGCTTTTAACTTTAGAGCAGTCTGAGAAAAGGCGAGGAAACTGGAAAACTCGTAGTTCGTGCGGGTCTATTTGACTATCTTGGCGGTGGAGGGGGGGGGGCATTCACCCTCCGATTCAGAGGTTAGGATGAAACAAGTGTAAACAAAAAAATCCGCTGGTACTTGTCTATTTCATTTTTAAGTTATTTTCGAGAGTACAAAAAATAAAAGTGAGGTTTGTTTTTTGCTGAATCAATTGCCAAGGGGTCTTGGCTCTCTATACCCGGCCCTGGATGGAACCTGTAACGTATTTAGCTGATAGACTCTAATACTTCAGCTTGGCGCATATTCTCGCCTCTGAGAATGGATTTCGACTTTTTGTCGATCTGAGATTGCTTCGATGACAAAATGGGACTCAAAACATCAGAGGCCAGGAACTTGGCAGACTTATATTAATACTGTCTTTCTTAGCGTCTGCGTCCTTGTGCAAGTTCTTTTAACGATGCAAGTGTTTTACTGCAAAGTTTATCGTCTCTTACGGTCCAGATGTCAGAGCGATTTCATCGCCTTATCGAGAACTGTGTCGTCTTACGGAGCGAAAGGATTTTACGGTAGTTTGCCTTTTTTTTGTTTTCATTTATTCATTTCGGCAGAGAAAACCATCTCAACATGGAAGAGGGTTTCTGATTTCTTACAACTATTTCACCGTGAACACTGTTGTCCGGCTTTACGCAGCTTATTCATTTCAGCTGCCATGCTTCTCGGAAAGTGCCGACTTCGGCGCTAAAAGCCTGACTTCACTATTCCGCAGTTATGCACAAATCCGCAATTTTCAATCAATAGTTTTATTAACCCAAATAACAAGAGCTGTAAGCTCATATGGCACTTGCAAGACTTGGTAAAATGATGAAAGCAGGAACTCGCCAATGCGTGTGTTTGCTGTGATCATTTGTAAGCAAAATCCGACTGTTCTTAAGTGAAAATTGTTAAGTCCCTGATATGCCTGCCAAGTTTCATCGTCCTAGCACATGTCTAAGCGTCTTGTCAGGATCACCGGAATTCCGGAACCCTCCCTGCAACTCCCCCACAGTACTCGGATCCGGTCCGGCCTTGTCAATTATGTATTTAGGGCTTGTGCTTATTCTTCCCCCAAAGTTTCATCCCGATCCGTCCACTCTGAACATGTCAAACAATCCCCCCCCCAACTCCCCCTAAAGTCACCGGATCCATCCCGGACTTGAAGTGTGACGTCTGAGTCACGAGATCTTTCCAAATGTCACGTTTCATTAAGATCCGGTTCCCCGTTCTAAAGTTATAAATACGTAAACATTCCGGATTCCCCCTCCTTCCACCCCCCCCCGGTGGTCGGATCGAGGAAATGACTCTTTCCAAGTTAGTTTGGTCGGGTCCCTAATATGCTTGCCAAGTTCCATCGTCCCAACACATGTGTAAGTATCTTAAGTCGGGATCACCGGAATTCCGGAACCCTCCCTCCAACTCCCCCCACAGTGCTCGGATCTGGTCCGGTCTTGTCAACTATGTATCTAGGGCTTGTGCTATTTTTCTTCCTACCAAGTTTCATCCCGATCCGTCCACTCTGAATCTGTCACATGATTTCCGACTCCCCCCCTCCAACTCCCCCCAAAGCAAGGCCGTATCCAGGGGGGGGTAGGGGGTTCAAACCCCCCCCCCGAAACCCACAAATAATAGTTTTTTGTAGGTTTTAACCTCTGATCTATATATTTTTTGTACTTTTTGGTCCGATCCGTGGACAAAACCCCCCCCGAAATAAATTCCGCGAGCAAAACCCCCCCGAAATAAATTCCTGGATACGGCCCTGCCCCAAAGTCATTGGATCCATTCCGGACTTGAAATGTGACATCTGAGACACGAGATCTTTCCAAACATCAAGTTTCACTAAGATCCGATTCCCCGTTCAAAAGTTATAAATACGTCAATATTCCGGATTCCCCATCCCTCCACTCCCCCCACGGTCGTCGGATCGGGGAAGTGACTATTTCCAAATTAGTTTGATCGGGTCCCTGATATGGCTGCCAAGTTCCATCGTCCCAACACATGTGTAAGTATCTTAAGTCGTGATCACCGGAATTCCGGAACCCTCCCTCCAACTCCCCCCACGGTGCTTGGATCCGGTCCGATCTTGTCAACTATGTATCTAGGGCTTGTGCTTGTTCTTCCCACCAAGTTTCATCCCGATCCGTCCACTCTGAATATGTCACATGATTTCCGACTCCCCCCTCCAACTCCCCCCAAAGTCACCGGATCCATTCCGGACTTGAAATGTGACATCTGAGACACGAGGTCTTTCCAAACATCAAGTTTCATTAAGATCCGATTCTCCGTTCAAAAGTTATAAATACGTCAATATTCCGGATTCCCCATCCCTCCACTCCCCCCACGGTGGTCGGATCGGGGAAGTGACTATTTCCAAATTAGTTTGGTTGGGTCCCTGATATGCCTGCCAAGTTTCATCGTCCTAGCTCATCTGGAAGTACCGTAACTCGAGATGAGTGGCCTGACAGACCGACAGACCGAAAAGTGATCGGTATATGGCACTTGAGCGAAGCTGCAAGTGCCATAAAAATGGCACAAGGCATGCCCATATGGAGTATTTCAAAAACAAGAAAAGAAGAAGAAAGAGAAAGATAAGACTAGAGTAAATACTAAATAAACGCAATATAGTCTATAGTATGGGTGGCTCCGGTCTAGAGAAGAAACAAACTTGGCACGGCGTTGGTCCACAGCCACAAACGGATCAGTAACACCGTACAGTCGCGTAACTTTATGGTTACGAGCCCATGGGGGGCTCACCTAGAGTAGGTACTTGGTATGAAACAATTTACAGATTGTCCTTATGCACAGGGGCGTCGCAAGTGCATTTTCGCTGGGGGGGGGGGGGTGCAGAGTCAAATTTTTTACCGAATCTTTCAACAATTTGCAGAATCCTAGAAATTAAGAATTCGAGCTTTAAATTTTTGAACAGAAAAGATGGCAGCATGGAAGATGATTAGCCAGCCACTAGGCGTCGTTTTTGCGAAGCTCACTTGGACAATATATTGCTGGGCACGAGTAGCAGCTTCTATTTATTATAACCAAGACAAATTAAATCGTAAAACTGCTTCTCATACAAATTCTATCTTTTACCGTAGACTTAACACCGAGTTCCTGAGAATTTCCAGAAACCGATTGGAGTGACGTACCGGCAGTAGCCCCATTATCACATAAAGTGAGCGCCGCAGGCGAGATTTTTAAGTTCTCTTTTTCCTACCAAATTTAATTATTTCCATCCAGATTCTCGCTTTTAATGTTTCTCAAATCCCAATTTTAAAACTGGCTTAAAACCCGAGTTAAATGACGCGCCCTTCCACAAAACAGAGAATATTACGAAATGGCCAAAGACGGAATTTTCGAAACATTTATGATTAAAGCGTGGATTTGCGATCTAAAATAAAATTAATTTTGTCTGCGACCAGTGCTTCACTCGACCTCTTCGAGTTTCGCCGGTCGTAGCAACTAACGAATCCTGGCAATTATACCGAAAAAATTACCTAATCCCAGTTATTATACCGAATAAGTTTAGACCGGTAACCTATTCGAGATTTTGTACGACTACCGATTCTCGGTTATTGTACGGTTTTGTTTTTTGAAGACGGGATTTTGGAGTGTAAATTTTTTTTTTTTTTTTATGGGTATTCGACCAGGAACCGAGTAAGTGCATGAATTTTTCTCTTATTTCTTTTCTCTTCCTCTCTTTTTTCATTTTTTCTTTATTAGTAGTGTATGTAGGTTAATTTGTCAAAGGGGGTTTGTCCAACCTCTTGACAAGTGAAAACTTCTGAGGGTTTTGTAGTTTATCGTATTTTTTCCAATAAACCCCATATAATCATAATCATAGTTTTGGTATCGAAAATCTACCGAATAATATTCCTGTTCGGTATAATTTCGTCTTGCTGGAACTATAGCCGATGTTCGTGGTAGCTACCGAATCCCAATCATGATACGGAATAATTTTGGACCGATAGCCTATTCGAATTCTGTGTAACTACCGAATTTCCATTAATATACCGAATAAAGCTGGCATCGAAAAATTACCAAATAATTTCAGTAAATTCGCTCACCGAATTCGTAATATACTACCGAATCCTGGCAATGATACAAAATCCCGAACATTATACCGAATAGAGTTTTACCGATAGCATATTTTGGATTCTGAATAACCATCGAATCCCCGTAGATATACCGAATTGTTCTGGTATCGAGAAAATACCGAACAACTTTAGAGAAATTTTGGGCCTACGGCCAAAAATATTACCGAATCTCAAAAAGTAGGAGGGGTGCAGCGCCCCCACCCTGCGACGCCCCTGCTTATGCGAAATAGCTTCCAGAAAGGAGGTAGGGCTAGAATAAATATGAGGGATTGTGTGAGCGTTGTAGAGTTTAGCCAAAACATTTCTACTATAACGAGTTTTAGTACTAACTAATAGCAAGAACAAATAAGCCAATATAGAACCTCCGTCTTTGGCCCCATGCAGCGCCTACGGATACCTCGACAAAACTGAGCTGAGCTAGAGGTACTTACTGAGCTTAAGAGTTGATGCCCGTCTATTTCCCTCTTCGCCGGTGCGCCTATCAGAGGATATACTGCAGGAGGCGTGATGACCCGCTGTCGTCGCGTCACGTGTGACGTCACAACCATAGACAACCAGTCGGCTTTTACTTTGGACATTTCTTCTCCGGGGCTTAAGGTCGGGCTTCACTACCCAGACGCCCCAGAATCCGGGGTCCGGATTATGTGAAGACGGTCCCAAACAGAAATCAAATCAAATGTCTCTTCAACAGTCCACTTTTGGTCATTTTTCAGCACTTCTGTCATTTTCTTAGATTTTACCACCTCAGCACAATAATTTCTCTAAGTCAAATGAAAACTACTTTCAAATTCCCGCTTATTTTCACCCAGAATCCGGGAATCAGGTAGATGTTTCTACCAGATTCCAGGACGCGTCCGGGGTGCTTTCAGTCCGTTTCAGACCTTTCTTCACTACCCATACCGGTATCGAAGAAAACGGAACCCAGAATCCGGGCGAAAAATCTGGGTAGTGAAGCCCGACCTTTACTCCAAACTAGCTGTTAGTAGAGGTAACGAATTGTGATGTTCGGCGTAGCTCCTACGCTCCGCCCCTTTGCATCGGGCAGGGTATAGGGATCTATTCGACTCCGCATGGTCGTATTACAGAGCTGAATCCGGCTGAAACCGGAAAATTTGTTATAAGTTAAATTTTTATTTGAAGCTGATTAGATGTTGGATATAGGGGAGATACGCTGAATTCGTTTTTTAGCTTTATTTTTTCGCCGGATAAGTAGTTCTGGAATTTCGCCGAAACTGAAAAATTCGCAGAAGTAAGGCACAAACATGCTGAATCCATATCTGAACTTGGTTTTCTTAATGATTAGCTGTTTGGCCCAGGGGGGCACTGGTCTTAAATTCCAGGGTATCGGGCTGGGTGGGGGTGGGTCCTTTAGTGCTCCAAAAGGCACTTTTCATAGCAAGGTGGGGTGTCTAAAATTTTATGTTTATTATTATTTTCATACCTGTTTTGGGGGTGGGGTGTCAAATTTCACTCAAAAACAAGAATTTCTTACAAGAAAAAAAAGAATTTCATACCAACATTTTCCAACATTTTCGTTTAAACGAGAAAGACGACTATTCAATCGCTGATTACGACGGAGCAAACTATGTTAAGAAGCATTTAACATCTCATGGTTGTTACCGTGTTGTCACTGTCCAATATATACCCGATTAAAAAAATAAATAACAAAATGAAATTTAACCAGACTGATCGGGATTATTGCAAAACAAGTGCGCAAGAGCTCAGACGTAGAGTGTGAAAGTAAAATGTTTATCAGATCTTATATACAAAGAGCGTTAGAACCAGGACACTTCACATCCCCAATAGCCAACAAATATTCAAATAACCTAATTTGAAATCATCCCAGTTTAAAAGTTTAAACAAACAGCATTTAGAAATCCAAAGAAGATCTTCGAAATCTTGCAAGAACGGTGTATGTTTCAATACTGAGCCAGTCCGACACTTTAACCCTCTTTTCCATTAGCAAGGCAATAACAAGTGTAAGAAAACCAAATCGTTTTATTTCCTGATACTCCCCTTGTCCAACTTCATTAAGATCGGCAAATCATCGATCATATGATAAAACCGTCCAGTTTCCAACTCACGATTGAGAATGAAAGTATGCCGCGTGGTCTTATTTGTTGATACACCAAAAGTCGCATCTATACACATTTATATCTACAAGTACACAAGAGTTGAGCTTGAGAAATGTCAAAATCGAACTTATGCACCGAAAATCTAGGCCCAGCTACCCATGAACAGGAGGGTGGGTGGGGGGTCGCGACCAATCATATTGCATATCTAGACCTATATATTCTCCATAATACCAACTTAAGAGTTTGATTCCAGTCACGGGTCAATAACTTTACTCATGGGCAAAATGGGCCCACTTTCCCCTGTAGCAAGTGGGGGTGGGGTTTAGGGCCTGCAAAAAGCAAACAGAGAACCCAATGCTCACAAACCCACCAAGTTTCAACTTGGTGCCGTTTGATTCCTGTCACGGGTAACGAACTTTACTCCTGGGCAATCTGGGCCCAGTTGCCCTTGAACGGGTTGGGTGGGGGATGTGGAACCTTAAAAGTAATTTCACAGAACAAGGAACAAGCACAGTACAAGGAACAACAAGTTATGAACATTATTCACTGGGCAATCTTGGCCCATTTTCCCCTGAACCGGGTGGGTGTGGCGGGTGTCGAGACTCCCAAAAAGCACAACTACACCCCAACACCCGCGAGTGTACCAAGTTTGAACTTGATACTTCCACTGGTTCACGAGTAATGAGCTCCACAAAATATGGTGAAAACCGTAAACCGGCATTACCGGAATTCCGGGAAATTCCCCGTCTCCCCCCCCCCCAGTGTCCAGATCCAATCCCATTGTATATAAGATTTATCTGGAACAGATGCTTGTTCTTCCCAGCAAGTTTCACTCCGATCCCGCTATTCTAACCGTTTCTCGAGAGTTCTGGTCTCCCACCCCCCAACTCCTCCATAGCTGTCGAATCCGGTCCGGACTTGAAATGGGACATCAGCGGTATGTCATTTATTCGTTACGAAGTTTTATTCCAATACGACGACCCGTTCGAAACTTACACACCACTAAACTTTCCGGATTTCCCAGCCATCCACCCCCCCCCCCACCCCCCAGATAGTCGGATCGGGAAACTGACTGTTTCCACATTAGTTTGGTCGGGTCCCTGATGCTCCTGCCAAGTTTCATCGACCTAGCACATCTGGAAGTACCCTAAAGTCCGGTCTTCACCTCCCGGAACTCCCGGAATCTGGGCTTCCAAATTATTCTTTGACGTCTTCTGTAAATTGCATCTGGAATATGAACCGGTCCGAAAGTATATCAAAATAATCCGGAAAAAAGGGCTTTTGAACTTCCAGAATTTCCGGAATTTTTATGAATCGCAGAAGAAATTAAAAAAAAAAAATCTCGGAAAATCTGGGAAGCAAGATTCCGGAATGTGAAGACCCACCTTATCTCAAAAAAGTATGACATTACTACTAAATTTGCAAGATTCCCCGGCTCCCCCCTCCACATGGTCGGATCGGGAAACTGATTGTTTCCAGGTTGTTTAAATCGGGTCCCTGATGCGCATGCCAAGTTTCATCCAGGGCCCCGCAACCAGCTGTACTCTTGTACGCTTTACCGTGTGTAGTACTCCTGTATTCCCACAAGTTCTCTCATGTACAAGGATAGGACATACTCTGTACTCCTATGCGCTTTGCTTGTACTCTCGTACACTTTAGTGGTTGGTTGCGAGGCCCTGGTTTCATCATCCCAGCACATCTGGAAGCACCCTAACTCGAAAAAGTTTGACACAAAAACTCGGACTGACCGATAGACTGAATTGCGATTGGTATTTATGGCACTTGAGTCAGTCTGTTCGAGTCCCTGATATGCCTGCCAAGTTTCATCGTCCTAGTAGGCCTACATCAGGAAGTACCGAACTCGCGGGATTGCCAGAAATCTTGTCCACCCAACTCCCGCACAGTGCCCGGATCCGGTCCGGTTATGTTAATGACGTATCTAGGACTTATAATTGTTCTTCCGACCAAGTTTTATCCCGATCCCTCCTCTCTATAAGCGTTTCCCAATATTACCGGTTACCCCCTCCAACTCCCCCGAAAATCACCGAATCCGGTCTGCATTTGAAATGAGACATCTGAGACACGAAGTCTATCTAAATATCAGGTTTCATTATGATCCGATCATCCGTTAAAAGTTAAAAATACCTCAATTTTCCGGATTCCCCTTCCTCCACTCCCCCCTCCAGATGGTCGGATCGGGAAAACGACTATTCTTAAAGGTCGGGCTTCACTAACCAGATTTTTCGCCCGGATTCTGGGTTCCGTTTTCTTCGATACCGGTATGGGTAGTGAAGACCAACATGTTATCGAAAAAGAAAGGTCACCCGATTGACGACATGTAGGTACTCAAACTGCTGAGGTTTTACGAACTCATATAGAAAGAAAACATTACGATCGATAGAAAGAAGAAGAAGAAGAATATTGACAGAAGAATTACGAATGTAATAATGAAATAATACAAAATTGTAATTTTCCTCTCCTCTTGCTAATGATGTAAGTATACAGGATGTATAGGACCTAGGTGGGAACCATACTAACAGACTAATGTAGCATTTACAGGGATAAGAAATCTACGGAAGAAATCTTGTAGCCTGTAGGAGGGGTATAACATTCTAAGTTAGAATGTTATACCCCTCCTACAGGCTACAATCTAACCTCAAATTTTTATAGCCTCAATTTGGCCTGAAAATCTTACAAGCAAACTCCTGTGCAGTCTAAAAGGGTCCAAGGTCATCACATGTTGACTATATTGTAACGGAATTCTGTAAGTCATGACGTAAATAGTGACGTCTTGCGATTGAGGACCCCAAAGTAGGATTTGATTGTCCCTAGTACGGTTTATAAATGTTAACGCAACCTGCGCCTTGCTGGCCGCTCGGCTCTGTATATATATATTCAAATATATATTCACCGTTAGGAATAAACTACAGTTTTTTGTTTTTATAGGCAAATTACATCAAATAGGTGTGGCGTCACGCTTTTACGGAATTCCGATATAATTTAGTTTACACCGTCATCACAGGTTTCCATATTGACAGTTAGAACCTTGTTATGACTGAAAACCTTTTTAGGGTGGAGTCGAGTTCATTTAAAGTTCGAGGTTGCATACCCCTCCTGTAGTGTAGATAGGAATTCTGGTCAGCTTGAGAGGATCCCGTTAGTGAAGACAACTAGAAAAAAATCTAGTTGGGCAGTAGTTGCATTTTTGCAGATACTATGGTATCTGATACCACGGTCTTGCCTGGGTCTTGTAGTCACTGTAGTATCTGGCCAGTTATCGTAGTATCTGATATTACGAAACCATGGTCCGACCGTGGTTTAGGGCTTGTTTCCGCGCCAACCAACATACTTCGGTTCAGGGTAACCAGTATTTTTGAAACTTTCGGTCCTAATGATCCAGCGTTTTTGTGTTCACTTTCCACGTCACTCTTCAATACTAGCGGAGCGCCGAAACCGAGAGGTTTCCCACTCTTGATTTTAGTGTACAGCAGGTGCCCAGTGCCACGGTGCCTGGTCGGTGCTGGCACCGTTAGCCACGTGTTCAAACATTAAAATAAGCATCTTTAGAAGTGTTTGAAAGATAAATCACATAACTTATGGCCGAAGAGGTTTCACAGCGCCAAAACCGAGAGGCTTCCGACTCTTTGATTTTAGTGTACAGCAAGTGCCCGGTGCCGTAGTGCCTGGTTGGTGCTGGCACCATTAGCCACGTGTTCAAACATTAAAATAAGCATATTTAGAAGTGTTTGAAAGATAAATCGCATAACTTATGGCCGAAGAGGTTTCACAGCGCTGAAACCGAGAGGTTTCCCACTCTTGATTTTAGTGTACAGCAAGTGCCCGGTGCCGTAGTGCCTGGTTGGTGCTGGCACCGTTATCCACGTGTTCAAACATTAAAATAAGCATCTTTAGAGTGTTTGAAAGATAATTCGCATAACTTATGGCTGGCACCGGTGCCGGAGCATACGATTTTGGTCGGTGCCTGCCAGTGCCGGGAAAAGGGTGTACAGAGAGTACCAAGGATTGGAACACCCCTCGGCCAACCGACCTACAGTCTTGGCACGGCGCGAAATTCAAAATTTTCATTGGAGAGATAGGCGTGCGACGGAAAGACGCCGTTTTTGGGATCCCAAAACGTAAGTGGAGGGATACCTATGACATCGCAAAAGTTGTCCGTCCGTCTGTCCGTCCGTCCGTCTGTAAGCACGATAGCTCTCGAAGGGAATGAGATATTTTGATGAAACTTGGTGTGAGCATTCTTTGGGTCAAGAGTAAGTTCGAGTTCGTAGATGGGCCCTGTAGCTTTACATTTAAGGGTGGGGGAGGGTGTTTAAATTAAGGGGCAAGCAAAATTTTTTTAAACAGCTAATGTGATAGTCAATTATGGGGTAAGAAGACACGCTGAACACAAATATGAAAACCATTTTCTCACCGGACAAGTAGTTCGTCCGGAATCCGGCCAAAGCCGGAAAGCTTGTTAAAAGTAGAAGTCTTATTTGAAGTTGATTAGATGTTCGATATAGGGGTAAGAAGGCATGCTGAACAAGAATATGAACACCGTTTTCTCGCCGGACAAGTAGTTCGTCCGGAATCCGGCCAAAACCGGAAAGTTTGTTAGAAGTTAAAGTTTTATCTGAAGTTGATTAGATGTTTGATGTAGGGGTAAGAAGGCATGCTGAACAAGAATACGAAAACCGTTTTATCTCCGGACAAGTAGATCGCCCAGAATCCGGCCAAAACCGGAAAATTTGTTAAAAGTTAACTTTTTATTTCAAGTTGATTAGATGTTGGATATAGGGGTAAGGAGATACGGTGAATCCGTTTTTGAGCTTTAGTTTTTCGCCGGACAAGTAGTTGTTGAATTTCGGCAGAACCGCAAAATTCACAGAAGTAAGCTAGGATCGTCTCCATCGGCTTATAGAGGTAAACGCACATGCTGAATCCATATCTGAGCTTGGATTTCTTAATGACTAGCTGTTTGGCCTGGCGAAGACTGGATCTGGCGATGACAAAACCTAATTGTCTGGATCAAATATTGAATTTTTGGGATCCCATCGGAACCTTTGGTCTTGTTTTTTTATATAAGCCGTTTTTTAGAGCTCAGTCGAACCGACCGGCAAGACGAAAAACGGTCAATAGTAGCAAATAGGTAGGTTAACCGACCTACGGAGAAAAGGCAAAAAACGCAACTTCTGTTGACCAACCAGGGAGGAGAACGTGGAGAGGAGAATAGAGAATTCATTATCGGAGAAACTTTTCGATTCTGCAAAATTTGGCTGGAATCAGGAGGCTTTCCTTGTTCTCGATTCGAACAAAAATGGAAGAAAAAGGAGAATTCGCTTCATCTGAATGGTCCAAAAATGCAAAATAGGAGAATTGTGAGGAGAATTCTGATCAAAAATGCAACTAGTGTGACAAAGATTTGACTTGTTGATAGACTATTTCATTTCATTGTTCACATAGGTGTAAGAAGTTGCATAGTGCTATATGTGCTGTTTACGTCTTATTACCAGGGGCATCACATATGTGGGGGGAGGGCGATGCAACCACCCCAATGTGTCGGCCATTCATAACCAAATCATATTTGACAGTGCAAAATGGATACGTCAGCTGAATTTTATTAGAGCTATATTTCAGCCCTCCTCGGCAAGGGTCCTCTTCAGGCTCAAAGCTGATCAAGTTGGAAAAACGAGCTTGGGGAAAAACAAAAATCACTTGTTTTTTCTTATTATGAGTCTTTTTTTCTGCAAAAACAGTTGGTAAAAAATGAACAGCCATTCGGTATATACTTTGCCCCCCCCCCCCCCGAAAAAAAAAACTTTTTGGCCAGTAAACGCCTCTGCTTATTATAGTACGCATACTTGTTCAAACTGCACTTTTGCACTTTCTTAATAAGCAAACCAACAATAAGTTATTTCTAAATACTTCAACATCAAAATAAAGTGAACTTTTGTGCTCTCATGGCAACGCTTGCTAAGTTCTCTTTTTTTCGACACCAGCGGTGCTGGTGTCCCTGCTATTCGACAGTGTGTCACTTTTTTTACAAATCTTGGCACTATCTCTGGTGTTGTTTTGCTCTGTAAACTAATCTGTATGGCCATTCATAACCAAATCATATTTGACAGTGCAAAATGGATACGTCAGCTGAATTTCATTAGAGCTATATTCCAGCCCTCCTCGGCAAGGGTCCTCTTCAGGCTCAAAGCTGATCAAGTTGGAAAAACGAGCTTGGGGAAAAACAAAAATCACTTGTTTTTTCTTATTATGAGTCTTTTTTTCTGCAAAAACAGTTGGTAAAAAATGAACAGCCATTCGGTAGCCTATATACTTTGCCCCCCCCCCCCCCCGAAAAAAAAAACTTTTTGGCCAGTAACGCCTCTGCTTATTATAGTACGCATACTTGTTCAAACTGCACTTTTGCACTTTCTTAATAAGCAAACCAACAATAAGTTATTTCTAAATACTTCAACATCAAAATAAAGTGAACTTTTGTGCTCTCATGGCAACGCTTGCTAAGTTCTCTTTTTTTCGACACCAGCGGTGCTGGTGTCCCTGCTATTCGACAGTGTGTCACTTTTTTTACAAGTCTTGGCACTATCTCTGGTGTTGTTTTGCTCTGTAAACTAATCTGTATTCCTCAAAGAAGGAGGCCTTGTGTCCATGGAAAACATGGGAGCACGACATTGAATAAAGAGTTGTCCTAACCATGGTCTCCATTCCAGCAACGCCGGAAGCTCCCGACCGGACACGGTTCCATCATCGCAAAAATGGCAGAAATTTGCACTTGGTCAAGCTATGCAGGAATGGCTCTTGTCAATTTCACAAGTAAGTTATATACTATATATTGGATTTTAGTGGCGTTGGTGATTCCCCAAACTGCCTATTAAGGAATCGGATAATATTTGGCAAGACACGTAGAAATACTAACACATAGGCAGCCATTGTTGGCTACCTTGCGTATAAACTAATGCTTTGTTATTTATGGAAACGATTAAGTTGAAAGAAAGTCTGCTCAAAAAAATACCCATTGAATTGAAATCTTACTGTCGTGCTCCCTACAGTCAGTTTTGCATTACCAGGAAACATTAACTTCTTCTAAAAGGAAGAAAGTAAAAATTTTGCATTATACACTGCAGGTAATTAACAACGGTCTTTTGGATTTGCAAGACACAAATTTTCATATTTTTTTTTCTTTTTTCTAGTGGCTGTGACAAGGATGTTTTTTTACTGCGCCACATGCCCAGTCTGGTTTTACATCTATTCCCAGTCTATTTGAGGATGACCACTACAAAAAGTTCGGTTGTGTATCGTGAAGATACAGGTAAGTACCAGGTGTGCTGTTTACGAGCCAGAAATTATCTAGAGCCACTGGGACGAAACTTGAAAGATGTTAAGGTCATGTGCTCTAGATGATCTGTTTTTGCTGCCGGTCCGATTAAACCTCGCAGGGACCGGGGGGGGGGGCAGAAGTGTTTGGCACGCGTAGGTACCTTACAAGTGAACCGACCTGTAAGATAGAAACCTCGCATGCCGTGGATGATCTCTTTTCGGAATCTCTGCTGGATCCGACCTCCGTTCGGGCGGGTAGCGTAAGGGGCACTATTGGAAGTTTCTCTGAAATGCTCACTTTCGAGTGATGGGTTGTGACAGAAGACGTCCCTAGATGGACCAATCCAGGAACCATTCATGAAGGAGTAGGAGGGCGAAGATAATCCGACTAGAGTGAAACCTGATGGTTGGTAGAGATGTCCCGATATATTTGGTTTCACGCGTAGATACCAAAGCAGTTTGACGTCTCCGGAAGTTTACCGTAGCTACCTCCGTAACATGTAAACTAAATAATAGAAATCGCCAAACGTTCGCGCGTGATCAGTGATCCTGTCAAACCAGTTTGAAACAAAATTTATTTTTGAATGGTTGGCTTAATCCTAATTTTGGTTTTGCAGCATGCTGTCGGGTCTTGCCTGCTACCCAGAAGAATCGATCACTGCAAACCGCCAGGCTCTACAAGATAAGTTCATCTAAGAAGTTGGCGGTTTCCATCGTTACCGGATTTGGATTGGCTTCGTTTCACAACACAAGCCATTATGTCAAGCCTACTTCCCTGGATCTAGAGAATGCAAGCTGTCATGTTCCAGGCGTGGCCAAAGATGGCAGAAGGTACGGTAGATGTTACTTATCTTTCATGTATTATTACAGTCCTGTGCTTAGCTGAACTCAGTAGAAGCAAAAACCGCGATTTTTGAATGCTAACAGAAGAAGTTCGACATTCAGAGGCTTTATGGTCATTGTTCCTGCTGCATCAGGGGTGTAACTGCTGAACCAGGGCCCTTCTGACAGCGGTAGGCAGTGACGAGCTTCAAGAAGCCTCGACGACCTCTATTCTGTGTGTCCCCCAGAAAGAAGGTGCTGAGCTACAGACTTGATTAAGATCTCCACATTCTAGCTGTATCCTTTTCCCGTCTTCGGTTTTCCTGTTTCATACCTACTATTTAATACTCCATTTCATACCTACGGCATTTTACTTATTCTTACATTTCCTCGCGGTTGGCTTTCAGGCCCATCTCACGAACCGTTTATATTATAGCTGTTTTTTCGTGCTCCCACAAACAGGTTGTGGGTCAGTTGTGGCTCGAAAAGAGCGTTTCCGCGGCCTTTTGTGCGGCCCACAAGTGTGTTTCCGCGACAAACAAGATTTTCATGTCTCACTTGGTGGCTCAAATTCGACAAACAACTGCCGAGGTGATTGTCGATTTTGTGGCTCTGTTTTGGCGGGAAATTCAAATTTAACAGCAAAATAACGTCAAAACAACAAAATTCAAAGCTTTCTCAAGTATGTAGAAATAAAACTGAAGATCCTTTTGTACATAATGGTAAGGAGGAAAGCCTGGAGATGAGATTTGTACATGATTTTTATTTGTATGTTCAGACATTTGAAATTACCGCCCCAAAAATAGACAAAACGGCGTATCCCCGAGTTTCAGCTCGACTGTGTGGCACACAAACGTGTCACGGAAAAACGCCTTATATTATTACCATTTATACTCTACTGGGGTGGCCGATAAGCACCTTTATGTAAACTGTAAACTGTACTGTAAGTTGACCTTTCGTGTTTTTCAGGTGGTATAACGTGGTACAACCGAATTAACCAGCATCCTCGCCAGCACCAGATAAAATCAGCCCTCTGCCCGCCGTGCTGAAAAACGTCGACCGGTCATGTGGATACCTGTGATTGTTAGTCGTGACATGATTAGTGCAATATTTTCATTTTTTTTAGTCGAAGGAATGTAAAGAGACTTTACATTCAAGCCAGAGGAATCGTGTTCACTGGCTGTTCAACTCGCTAGCTCTTCCGATTATTGAACGATTACCTACTACAAATGCAATATTAAGCCTGTGAGAAAATTGAGAGGAGAGCTACAGAGTTATTACTAGACCTACGTGATGTAACCTACCTTGAAAGTCTGGACCAGTTACGTATTCGCTCCGTTGCGCACAGATATTTTTGACGAAATTTGATTGAGACGTCAAAACTTACCAGCCCCGATTATTACAGCAATAAAGTGAGCGGAATCGTACAAATTGACTGCACCGTTTCCGCAAGCATGTGTACAAGTGGAGTTTTCCAAACAGAATTGTTGGAGCGTTGAAGAGTCTTACCGAAGATGTGGTTAAGGTGGGATCGTACTGTATGTGTAGTGCCATTTATAGTGGAATGTAATAAAAAAGATTTGCTATATTCGCGGTTAAGGCTGTGACGCTATTGAGGTTAATGGTCTGCATGGGATGGAACCGTGCATCCCTGCGTTTGCAAATTTACAGATATTAGAGTAGGTCCCAACTGTCACATTTCGTACAATAAAAATTTGTCCTGGTAGTTTCAGTGATCCGTATGTGATACGGGATTCTGAAGGAAGAGGAGTGATGCCTGGTCTGATATCGTGGAGGACTATGGGGTCTCTATCTACTAGGGAATTCTAGTCTAGAATGAAACAAAGTGCTACTTTACTAACTCGTTAAGTAGAGCACAATCACTACTACACGGAACAGTGGCTTCCTCAAAACCTGGATTCTGCTCCTTATATAAGTTGCTGTAGTTGATTGTCTGCCCTGTGTTGATGAGACAACTTTCGAAAGTCTGGTGCTAGAAAGACTAAAGCGGCATTTTAGGTTTCTGCTGCGTATCAGGTTGTTCTGGAGGACCGTGCTACCTGTTTCACTACACTTGATCTGGAATAGCAAATACTGGAATACCACACCTTTCCCCCGGAGTTTCTGCTATGATATTTCAGCCTCCTGGCCCTGCTGCCCAGTGCCCACACATTGTATCGTAAATCTGCGTGCAAACCGACGACCGGCAGGAGGGGGAATACACACGGCCAGGTAAGACAGGGATACCGCTTGCGGCTCCTGTCAGTCCTGATGAAAGCGATAGTCCCGCGCAGAAAAGGGAGGCAAATTGGCTTGTTAAAAAGTTCCTCGAAAGCCAGTTTAATTTGCTCAGTTTTATTCTTCATTGTTGGTGCCATCAAAATAGTATGGGAAACAGCGCCATCTAGAGTTACGTTCGGCAACTCCCAGTCAGTCTAATGAAGATGGCGCTTGCAAATATATAATTGCTTATTTTACTACAGCGCAGCCATGAAACTTGATGAGATTTGCCTTTACATAAACGTAATAGTATAGCACTCGTTTACACATGATTTTCTGATACTTTTCTGCCTCACAGGAAAGTATCCTTTCTGCCTCACAGTATACAAGTTATAGACGGAGTATAGAAGTGGTGTTGGACAGTATATAGAACTTCTAAAACGTATTTAATGAGGATGGGGAGGAGGAAAAAAGGAAAACGCAAGAAGCGATCACTTCCTACGGCTCAAGGACAGACCACGCGGCAAAAATAAACAATATCTCTTCGATTTCTAGATTAAGCGTTTCCTTTCAAAATAGATCTGTCCGTGAAGCGACAACAGGCATGAACTTGCTAAGAGGGTGACTCGCTTCTAAAAGTAGAATCAGAACTTGAACTGAAAGATAGTGAAGCTAACGAGACGGGTTAGAGAAGCTACAAACTTATACCGATGAATTCCCCCCCCACACTTTCAGGGTTCGAGTTTCATAAAACCCTTCAGAATCCGTCAGCCGCTTTAGATGCAACGAGTTTCAGGGTCATATACTGAAGCCGACAAATGATTGAAAAGCTACACCCTTATATTGATGCCCCCCCCCCCCGGTTCAGGGTTCCAGTTCCACCAATTCGTTTTCCCAACTTAATCGGTTTTGAGCCTGAAGAGGACCTTGGCCAAGAAGGGCCGAAATATGGCTCTAATAAAGTTTAGCTGACGTATCCGTTTTGCACTGTCAAGTATGTTCCAGTTTCATAGGCTGCTTCCGGTTCCCGCAATTAGATGGTAACCGGCGCTATCTAGATCAACAGATAAAACTTCCAACGGACCGATTTCAGCAAGACGACGCTGGCTTACCGTAAACTCGTTTTTTTTGTGGATAATACTTGCCCCACGATTGCAGTTCTCTGTAACTAGGTATGCCGTACTCGATAGCCCATTTTAATATTTTTCAACGTTTCCTAGATATCCTCTTAAATAACTGCCTTTCCGTCAATCTCCCTTTTTCACCTAAAGTTAGGTCTTCACCTTCCGGAATCTGGGTTCACAGATTTTCCGAGATTTTTTTTGAATTTCTTCTGCGATACTTAAAAATTCCGGAAATCTGGAAGCTGAAAAGCCCCTTTTTCCGGATTATGTTGATATACTTTCGGACCGGTTCATATTCCAGATGCAATTTA
Source organism: Branchinecta lindahli (assembly GCA_023053555.1). Lineage (NCBI taxonomy): Eukaryota > Metazoa > Arthropoda > Branchiopoda > Anostraca > Branchinectidae > Branchinecta > Branchinecta lindahli. The sequence goes on from JAKZAO010000020.1 coordinate 47,679, forward strand.
CAGAAGACGTCGAAGAATAATCTGGAAGCCCAGATTCCGGAAGTTCCGGGAGGTGAAGACCGGACTTAACCAATTCAATCTTCCAAACGTTGTTGGCTTGGCTGCATCTTCGGATCCGTCTCTGCGAAAACAGTTTTCTGGAGTAGTCCGAATGGCTGGTTTGGTTCGTTACGGTGGTCCTGGGTTCTTCGTTCAATAAGCATTGTTTAAAAAACACACTTGCGTTTAATAGTGAAGTTCCGCATACATTGAATACATCTGCTACAAACTCGAACACTGACTTCTGAATCACTAATGAATTTCTTAGTGCATGTACACTGAACTAACCTGGCTTCTTCTCTTTTTAAAAGGGACAACTTGTGACAAAACAGATGCCACTTTCGAGTGCTGCATTGAAAATAGTCAACTTGCGAGCGAGCGCCAAAAACGCACAACTTGCGAGAGTTGTGATAAACATTTTGAACTTAATATATCTGTCATTACACGCTAAAAGAATGGTCTACAACAATAACAAGACCTAAGGTTTCGGTGGGATTCCAAAAATTTAATATTTTCCAGACTATTTGGTCTTATAGATATCAGGTCTTCGCTAGACTCCTTGAACGTTTTTACTATTAAGATTTAGAAACAGAAGAAGGCAAATGATTATTCTTCTGAGAAAACCAAGTTCAGACATTGATTCAGCATCTGTGTGTTTGCTACTAGGCTATACGTCATAGGTTATCTACTTTGACGAAACTGTAACAACCTAAATCTCCGGTTCGGACCGGATTCCGGAACTTTAACAAATTTTCCGGTTTCAGCCGGATTCCGTTCGGGTAGAAACATATTGTCAAAAGCGGATACAGCATGTCTTCTTACCCCTAAATTGGAAATCTAATCAACTTCAGATAAAACTTGCACTTATAACAAATTTCCGGTTTCGGCCGGATTCCGGGCGAATTACTTGTCCGACGAGAAAATGATTTTCATATAAATGTTCAGCATGTCTTCTTACCCATAAATCAAACATCCAATCAACCTTAAATAAAACTTATATTTTCAACAAACTTTCCGGTTTTGGCCGTATATTCCGGGTGAACTACTTGTCCGGCGATAAAATGGTTTTCAGATTCGTGTTCAGCATGTCTTCTTACCGCCAAATCGAACTCTTATCAACTTTAAAGAAAACTTATACTTTTGAAAAACTTTCCGGTTTTGACCGGATTCCGGACGAATTACTTCTCTGACAAAAAAAAAACTAAAGCTCAAAACCGAATTCAGCATGTATCCTTGCCCCTACTTCTAACCTCTAATCAACTACAGAATAAACTTTACTTTTAACAAATTTTCCGGTTTCAGCCGGATTCCGAGCGATCTTTACGTCCGGTTAGAAAATGACTATCATGTACGAATTCAGCATGTCTTCTTAACTGCGAATCAAACATCTTATCAAACTTAAATAAACTTTTACTTTAAACAGATTTTCCGGTTTTGGCCGGATTCCGGCCGAACTAATTGTCCGTCGAGAAAATAATTTTCATATTCGGATTCAGCATTCGGACTCGGTCAAGCACGTTTCCTTACCCCTAAATTAAACCTCTAATCAACCTCAGATTAAACTTCTAGTTTTCATAAATTTTCCGGTTTTCGCCGGATTCCGGGTGAACTATTTGTTCGTCGAGAGCATGTCTCCTTACTCCTAATCCGAAATATCATTAGCTTTTAAAAAAAATCACGCCAAGTTTGATCAAAATATCTCAACCCCTTCGAGAATTATCTTGCTAACAGGCGGACAGACGGACGGACTGACAACTTTAGCTGTCATAGGTATCCCTCCACTTACGTTTTGGGATCACAAAATGGTAACTGCCCGCTGCAACACAAGCTCAAATCCGCAAAGACCGCATGCAGTAGCATTTAAAGCCATGTTTTACAGGCCTTATCCTAGCCTTCAACGGTAACAGCTTCTTCCTTGAGTTAACTTTACGCACGTGTTCAACAAGTCCGCTCCAGTTACCACGGAGACAGATTCCATTAAACACATTCTTGATAACGTTGCGTTGACTGTTCAGTCTACCAACTGTGACTAGAGCTGACTAGAGTCGGACCTTATCTAGCGAAGCTTAGAAGACTTTCAATGATCTGAAGTCTTGTTGTTCCCACTGTAAGGGTTAACGATTGGTTTTGTAGTTTTACGACTTTGTTATGTAAGGCAGAATAACCGTTCTTGCTCACGGCACTTTCAGAGAATGTCGTTCACGCACTTAACACCGATAAAACTTTCACTAGCACCACGTCTAATCTTTATCTGACAAAGCCGATAGTTGATGGATCCACAAGCTTCGATACTGCGTTTGAATGTGAGATACGGATACCATTTTGTTGTCCGACTGAAAAAGACAAACTGTTATGATGAAACTGATGGAGAAATACCTTGGCCGACATGGCCAGCGCTCTCCCAAGGCCATAGGCTGATCTTGTTCTGCACAACTGTCAGCGTGTCAAATATTTACCCACAAGGCAGAACTGGTTTGACAGGATCACTGATCACACGCGAACGTTTGGCAATTTCTATAATTTAGGAACTCCGGAAACTTCCGGAGACGTCAAACTGCTTTGGTATCTACGCGTGAAACCAAATATATCGGGACATCTCTACCAACCATCAGGTTTCACTCTAGTCGGATTATCTTCGCCCTCCTACTCCTTCATGAATGGTTCCTGGATTGGTCCATCTAGGGACGTCTTCTGTCACAACCCATCACTCGAAAGTGAGCATTTCAGAGAAACTTCCAATAGTGCCCCTTACGCTACCCGCCCGAACGGAGGTCGAATCCAGCAGAGATTCCGAAAAGAGATCATCCACGGCATGCGAGGTTTCTATCTTACAGGTCGGTTCACCTGTAAGGTACCTACGCGTGCCAAACACTTCTGCCCCCCCCCCCCCCGGTCCCTACGAGGTTTAATCGGACCGGCAGCAAAAACAGATCATCTAGAGCACATGACCTTAACATCTTTCAAGTTTCGTCCCACTGGCTCTAGATAATTTCTGGCTCGTAAACAGCACACCTGGTACTTACCTGTATCTTCACGATACACAACCGAACTTTTTGTAGTGGTCATCCTCAAATAGACTGGGAATAGATGTAAAACCAGACTGGGCATGTGGCGCAGTAAAAAAACATCCTTGTCACAGCCACTAGAAAAAAGAAAAAAAAATATGAAAATTTGTGTCTTGCAAATCCAAAAGACCGTTGTTAATTACCTGCAGTGTATAATGCAAAATTTTTACTTTCTTCCTTTTAGAAGAAGTTAATGTTTCCTGGTAATGCAAAACTGACTGTAGGGAGCACGACAGTAAGATTTCAATTCAATGGGTATTTTTTTGAGCAGACTTTCTTTCAACTTAATCGTTTCCATAAATAACAAAGCATTAGTTTATACGCAAGGTAGCCAACAATGGCTGCCTATGTGTTAGTATTTCTACGTGTCTTGCCAAATATTATCCGATTCCTTAATAGGCAGTTTGGGGAATCACCAACGCCACTAAAATCCAATATATAGTATAATAATCTGTATTCAAAGCCAGAGGCCATATACATGAACAAGTTATGCACTAATTAAGCAACTAAATTAAACAAAATGTAACTAAAATTCAACTTCTATTCTCACGAAACTTCGCCCCTTCTTCGAGAAATCTGCACACTTTGCATATTACCTGTGCCGATGTACACTCCAAGATGTCTGGAAGCCGCAAATTCCACCCAAGCAAAGACACCCTTAAATCGGAAAGCTCATGACACTTCAGCAAAAAGTGCTCCAAGTCATCATTCCCTACATTACATAGAGGGCAAGTTGTCACTATACTGGGTTCTCCATTTTTTCTTTTTAAAAATTTATTTTTTCGATGTACTGGTAGGCAATTCGCTCTCAACTGAATCCAATATCTGAGGTACTTATTAGGCAAATTTAATTTAAAATAATACTCAGCTCCAAATATAGATTTCACGGATTTATATGACACTAGCGATTCTGACCTTTCAACCACGCCCCGCCATTGCTGGATCTCCTGGTCCTGCAAAATCTCAGTCACCTTCTTAATGATTCCGCTGTGATCCGTTGTTGGTCCAAGGCCATCATTCCACACAAGTGATAGTCCTACTTCATCCAGTAGTGCTTTAATCTGGAACGGCCAAGTTTTTTTCTTACCCATTTTAAGAAGCTCACTATACGCAGCCTTGACTAATCTAGTTTCTGGCATACCAACTAACTTAAGCCAGAATCTAAGCATCTGGATTAGCCTACATTTTCTTACTTGTGAACTTGACAAGAGCCATTCCTGCATAACTTGACCAAGTGCAAATTTCTGCCATTTTTGCGATGATGGAACCGTGTCCGGTCGGGAGCTTCCGGCGTTGCTGGAATGGAGACCATGGTTAGGACAACTCTTTATTCAATGTCGTGCTCCCATGTTTTCCATGGACACAAGGCCTCCTTCTTTGAGGAATACAGATTAGTTTACAGAGCAAAACAACACCAGAGATAGTGCCAAGACTTGTAAAAAAAGTGACACACTGTCGAATAGCAGGGACACCAGCACCGCTGGTGTCGAAAAAAAGAGAACTTAGCAAGCGTTGCCATGAGAGCACAAAAGTTCACTTTATTTTGATGTTGAAGTATTTAGAAATAACTTATTACTGGTTTGCTTATTAAGAAAGTGCAAAAGTGCAGTTTGAACAAGTATGCGTACTATAATAAGCAGAGGCGTTACTGGCCAAAAAGTTTTTTTTTTCGGGGGGGGGCAAAGTATATACCGAATGGCTGTTCATTTTTTACCAACTGTTTTTGCAGAAAAAAAGACTCATAATAAGAAAAAACAAGTGATTTTTGTTTTTCCCCAAGCTCGTTTTTCCAACTTGATCAGCTTTGAGCCTGAAGAGGACCCTTGCCGAGGAGGGCTGAAATATAGCTCTAATAAAATTCAGCTGACGTATCCATTTTGCACTGTCAAATATGATTTGGTTATGAATGGCCGACACATTGGGGTGGTTGCATCGCCCTCCCCCCACATATGTGATGCCCCTGGTAATAAGACGTAAACAGCACATATAGCACTATGCAACTTCTTACACCTATGTGAACAATGAAATGAAATAGTCTATCAGCAAGTCAAATCTTTGTCACACTAGTTGCATTTTTGATCAGAATTCTCCTCACAATTCTCCTATTTTGCATTTTTGGACCATTCAGATGAAGCGAATTCTCCTTTTTCTTCCATTTTTGTTCGAATCGAGAACAAGGAAAGCCTCCTGATTCCAGCCAAATTTTGCAGAATCGAAAAGTTTCTCCGATAATGAATTCTCTATTCTCCTCTCCACGTTCTCCTCCCTGGTTGGTCAACAGAAGTTGCGTTTTTTGCCTTTTCTCCGTAGGTCGGTTAACCTACCTATTTGCTACTATTGACCGTTTTTCGTCTTGCCGGTCGGTTCGACTGAGCTCTAAAAAACGGCTTATATAAAAAAACAAGACCAAAGGTTCCGATGGGATCCCAAAAATTCAATATTTGATCCAGACAATTAGGTTTTGTCATCGCCAGATCCAGTCTTCGCCAGGCCAAACAGCTAGTCATTAAGAAATCCAAGCTCAGATATGGATTCAGCATGTGCGTTTACCTCTATAAGCCGATGGAGACGATCCTAGCTTACTTCTGTGAATTTTGCGGTTCTGCCGAAATTCAACAACTACTTGTCCGGCGAAAAACTAAAGCTCAAAAACGGATTCACCGTATCTCCTTACCCCTATATCCAACATCTAATCAACTTGAAATAAAAAGTTAACTTTTAACAAATTTTCCGGTTTTGGCCGGATTCTGGGCGAACTACTTGTCCGGAGATAAAACGGTTTTCGTATTCTTGTTCAGCATGCCTTCTTACCCCTACATCAAACATCTAATCAACTTCAGATAAAACTTTAACTTCTAACGGATTCCGGACGAACTACTTGTCCGGCGAGAAAACGGTGTTCATATTCTTGTTCAGCATGCCTTCTTACCCCTATATCGAACATCTAATCAACTTCAAATAAGACTTCTACTTTTAACAAACTTTCCGGCTTTGGCCGGATTCCGGACGAACTACTTGTCCGGTGAGAAAATGGTTTTCATATTTGTGTTCAGCGTGTCTTCTTACCCCATAATTGACTATCACATTAGCTGTTTAAAAAAATTTTGCTTGCCCCTTAATTTAAACACCCTCCCCCACCCTTAAATGTAAAGCTACAGGGCCCATCTACGAACTCGAACTTACTCTTGACCCAAAGAATGCTCACACCAAGTTTCATCAAAATATCTCATTCCCTTCGAGAGCTATCGTGCTTACAGACGGACGGACGGACAGACGGACGGACAACTTTTGCGATGTCATAGGTATCCCTCCACTTACGTTTTGGGATCCCAAAAACGGCGTCTTTCCGTCGCACGCCTATCTCTCCAATGAAAATTTTGAATTTCGCACCGTGCCAAGACTGTAGGTCGGTTGGCCGAGGGGTGTTCCAATCCTTGGTACTCTCTGTACACCCTTTTCCCGGCACTGGCAGGCACCGACCAAAATCGTATGCTCCGGCACCGGTGCCAGCCATAAGTTATGCGAATTATCTTTCAAACACTCTAAAGATGCTTATTTTAATGTTTGAACACGTGGATAACGGTGCCAGCACCAACCAGGCACTACGGCACCGGGCACTTGCTGTACACTAAAATCAAGAGTGGGAAACCTCTCGGTTTCAGCGCTGTGAAACCTCTTCGGCCATAAGTTATGCGATTTATCTTTCAAACACTTCTAAATATGCTTATTTTAATGTTTGAACACGTGGCTAATGGTGCCAGCACCAACCAAGCACTACGGCACCGGGCACTTGCTGTACACTAAAATCAAAGAGTCGGAAGCCTCTCGGTTTTGGCGCTGTGAAACCTCTTCGGCCATAAGTTATGCGATTTATCTTTCAAACACTTCTAAAGATGCTTATTTTAATGTTTGAACACGTGGCTAACGGTGCCAGCACCGACCAGGCACCGTGGCACTGGGCACCTGCTGTACACTAAAATCAAGAGTGGGAAACCTCTCGGTTTCGGCGCTCCGCTAGTATTGGAGAGTGACGTGGAAAGTAAACACAAAAACGCTGGATCATTAGGACCGAAAGTTTCAAAAATACTGGTTACCCTGAACCGAAGTATGTTGGTTGGCGCGGAAACAAGCCCTAAACCACGGTCGGACCATGGTTTCGTAATATCAGATACTACGATAACTGGCCAGATACTACAGTGACTACAAGACCCAGGCAAGACCGTGGTATCAGATACCATAGTATCTGCAAAAATGCAACTACTGCCCAACTAGATTTATTTCTAGTTGTCTTCACTAACGGGATCCTCTCAAGCTGACCAGAATTCCTATCTACACTACAGGAGGGGTATGCAACCTCGAACTTTAAATGAACTTGACTCCACCCAAGATGGAAACCTGTGATGACGGTGTAAACTAAATTATATCGGAATTCCGTAAAAGCGTGACGCCACACCTATTTGATGTAATTTGCCTATAAAAACAAAAAACTGTAGTTTATTCCTAACGGTGAATATATATTTGAATATATATATACAGAGCCGAGCGGCCAGCAAGGCGCAGGTTGCGTTAACATTTATAAACCGTACTAGGGACAATCAAATCCTACTTTGGGGTCCTCAATCGCAAGACGTCACTATTACAGGCTACAAGATTTCTTCCATAGATTTCTTATCCCTGTGAATGCTACATTAGTCTGTTAGTGTGGTTCCCACCTAGGTCCTATACATCCTGTATACTTACATCATTAGCAAGAGGAGAGGAAAATTACAATTTTGTATTATTTCATTATTACATTAGTAGTAGATTCCAAGAATACGCCAAAGGGCCCAATGCCCACGCAGGCTTCTTCCTCGTCAACGGATTGTAGGTGTTGCTAGCGCCGCTGTTGGCGTCTTAGACCAAAGAGTCTTAGACCGTGTCGATCAGGTCGCACGCTCGCAGGATCGCGAACAGGTGCTGGAAAATCTTGATTTCGACTGACTGGTGTGGTTCCTGTTTGGTGATATCTGCACATGTGGGGTTAATCTTCAGCCTTGTCAGTAGGGATTTCAGTCTACCTCGTTCCTGTTTTGCTCGAGCATTCAGCGATTTGCACATGAACAGGATGTGGTCCATTGTCTCGTCGCCGTTTTGGCAAATCCGGCATGTTGGGGATGTGGGGGGGTCTTCGTTGGGGTGACTGATCTTATAATGGTATGCCTGGTGGGCTAGTCCATTTGCGTTGGCTCGAACGCGATGGTAAACCCTCGTCTCTAGCTTTCCTGGGAATGGAGATGTTCTGGGGCGAGGTGGCTTGACTGTATGAGCTTTCAGTCGAAGCTGAAGCATATCACGCAGAGGGATGGGGCGGTGTGAGATGACTGGGACTTTTGTTGCTTCTTTTGCTGCTTCATCGACAGTTGTATTTCCAGGTATCCCCACGTGGCTTGGTATGTACTGGAGAGTAACTTCGATTCCCTTCTTAGCAAGTTCTTGAATCAGGTTTGATGCGTTGTGGAGGTCGATGTCTGCTGAGCTCCAGTCCTCTGACATCATCGCTTGGAGGGCAGATTTTGAGTCAGAAAATACTGCTACTTTGACATCCTTGATTTCTCTCCTATTCAGGTCCAGCAGAGCAAGGTTTATTGCGTGGATTTCAGCTGACATGATGCAAATTTCTTTGGAGAGTCTCTCCATCATCTTCGTGTTCCATTGGGGGACATAGACTGCACATCCAGTAGCCACATCAGTTTTTGAACCGTCGGTGTATATGTGGATGTGGTGGCTGTACTGCTCTTCCACCATTTTCTTGAACTCGGAAATTGCAATCATTGGGACGTTCATGAGCTCTGTTTTGTTCCTGCTCGAAAACTTGGGATGTATAGTAGGTTTTACCATCGTCCAGGGGGGGCTTGGTGGAACCTTTGGTGGGATGCTTTGGTTCATTATTGAGAGGTGCATCTGTACTGGTCTGAATTCCTTATGCGGCCCAGGTAGGGAGTGCTGGCTTCGTACAGGGTGATGGAGAATGTGGTGCGGCGTTGACTCGATCCTGGTGAAGTATCTTACAAGCAGTAGTTTTCGTCGCTATTCCACTGATGTCATGCCTGACTCCTGCAGGAGAAACTGGGTTTTCGTGGTTCTTCTTGCACCAAGAGCAATTCGTAGAGCTGCATTCTGGGTTGTTTCAAGCTGGGCCATGAGGCGCTTTGGACATCCTCCATAGATGATTAGGCCATACTCCATCTGTGGCCTGATGTACTGCTTGTAGAATCTAAGCAAAATATTATCGGAGCACCCCCAAGGAGTGCTAATAAGCCTCAGCATTAACTTCATCTGCCTATGACATCTGGAAACGATGCCTTGGATGTGGTTTTGGAAGCTTAGTTTCCTGTCCAGGGTTATGCCTAGATATCTCACTGTTGATACTTCGGGGATGGTTGTTTGGTTCATTGTTACTACAGCTGGTGTTTGGGCCTTCCTGCCGTGGAACTGCATGACCGCTGATTTCGATGGGGCAAGTGGCAGATCGGAAAGTCTCGAAAACTTTTCTACTTTGGAGATTTCTTCTTGCAATTTTGTTTGGGCCTCTGATAATGTCTTGCCTATTGCCCACAAAAGGATGTCGTCTGCAAACTCACCATTCTTCTTCGATAATGCCATGTCGTACAGAAAGAGGGCGAACAGCAAGCAGCTGAGAACGGCTCCTTGGGGAAGTCCTTTTTCGATTGGCCGAGCTGAGGATATTTGACCGTTTACCCTCACAACAAATGACCTGCTGCTTAGGTAGTCAAGGATGAAATCTGCAAAAGCTTGTGGGAAGCCAATCTTCAGGATTTTTGCCTGGAGTATTTGATGCTTTACGTTGTCGTAAGCCCCTTCAAAGTCCAGGAAGGCTGCGAGTAATATCATTCCTTGGCTTAGGCTCTGTTTAATGGCTATTATCAGGCGGAGGACAGTGTCGATCGCAGAGTGGTTTTTCCTGAAGCCGGTCTGGGTGTCGGGGATGAGCTTGTTCCTTTCGGCATACCACTGGAGCCGTGTGTATATCAGCTTCTCAAATAGTTTTCCCAGAGTGGGAAGGATCATTATTGGCCTATAAGAGGATGGGGTTTCTTTTGGCTTATTTGGTTTGAGAACTGGGACCACAACCGCTGTTTTCCATGCAGATGGGTAGGTGGATTTCAGCCAGCAGGTGTTGTATGTATGTAGTAGGGCCTTCCGGTAGTTGTCTGGGGTATGCTCGAGCCATTCTGGGTGGATCTCATCTGTACCTGCAGCTGATTTTGTTTTCAAAGCGCCAATTGCTTGGTTTAGCTCGTCTATAGTAAAATCTGAGGTAAGTTCATCTGTCCCGGTGAGCACTTTATTTGTTTGTGCGCCAGTTTGTGTTGGGGGTATCATATTTGGGTCGTTATTAAGCTTGAATTTAGCGGCATAAATGTCGGCAAAGACTTCTGCTTTTTCTTGGTTGCCCTCAATGAGTGATCCTTCCTGCTGGAGTGGGTACCGAAGGGGGTTTTCATTTGCTCCCTTTCCGTTGATTCTGCTTATAAATTTGTGGATTTTTGTCTCAGATGTCTCGCGTCGGATTCCTGTTAGGAAATTCACCCATGTTGCCTCCTTTGCTTTATCTGAGGTTAATTTCATTTTGGCGTCTGCTCTCATTTTCTCAAGGTAAGACTGGACAGTTGGTTTTCTTTCAAACCTTCGTGTTATTTTTATCTTCTCCTTATATTGTTTTTCGCATTGGTCATTCCACCACGGCTTTGGCGGCCTACTCTTCCCATCTTTGGTGGTTGATCTTGGGTTGCTTCTTGGAATTGACTTTGATGCTGCACTGTGGATTATTTCTGTTATGTCAGCGGCTTGCTTGGCTGGGTTGGCTTCCTGATAAATTGGTGTGTAATCTGCAACTGAGAGTATTTCTTCAAATTTCTTCCAATTCGCCTTTGAATTGATGAAATGGGGCCTCTGTAACTCTTCCATTGCTGAACCTCCTATTTTTGTTATTATTCCGTAATGGTCACTTAGTAGCTCGTCAACTCGCACTATTTCCGTTTCGTTGATCAGCCTCGTAGATATGATCTGGAGATCTATGGTTGAGAATTTTCCAGTTCTCAGATTGTAATACGTATTCAGGTTCGCTGGTGTTACAATAGTAATGCTTTTATCATCTCTAGCCAATTTCTCCAAATATTTCCCTGCTTTATTATAATATTTCTCTCCCCAATCAGGACTATGGGCGTTCATGTCTCCTACTACAACGGTTCTATCCCTTTTCATCATTGGTGTTACCTTTTTGAAGAAGTCGTCGGCATCATTCGCCCCCGAAGGGTTGTAGAACGAGACGACTGTTAGAGGGGGTTTCCCTCTCATCCAAATTTTTGCCCCATAATTCTTCTGTCAATATTCTTCTTCTTCTTCTTTCTATCGATCGTAATGTTTTCTTTCTATATGAGTTCGTAAAACCTCAGCAGTTTGAGTACCTACATGTCGTCAATCGGGTGACCTTTCTTTTTCGATAACATGTTGAATATTCTTAGATAAAAACTGGATAAAAGTCAGCCCAAAGATAAATGTTTGATGTAATATGGTAAAAATTTAAAGAATTTTTCTTTCCTGGACAGCCTGGACTTTCCATTCTAATCAAAATTCACGGCAACATTAATATTTATTTAATCATTATTTTAGTAATATTACTCCTGTTTCCTGCCTCTCGTCTGCAACAGTTTGACACTGCAAAACGCTCCCATGTTGTTGTTTGTTCCAGAATCCAAATGTTTGAGTGAACTGTTTGGTTAAGTTTCTTAGTTTTAGCCTATCTGCTCATAGCTATTATGGCTGACAAAATATTACTTAGTAATGAAGTCCGTGAGCTGAAGCTGGGAGCTTCATTTTATAGCAAGCGGGAGTCCCCTTTTCATACAGTGAAATGTAAGTTTTGCATTTGGTCAGTCTATAAACTATACTGTATACCACTGTTGCAGGTTCCTACCTTGGCTTGGAGGTTCTCTCCTGATCTGGCCACTTTCGTACAGGAGGGGTATCCAGCCTCGAACTTACATAACCTCGTACTTGGCTTAGAAACCTTATAATAGGGTAGCCACTAAAAAAAAAATAATCAAACCTGAGCTTTTGAAGATCAGAATGTGATTCTCCTATCTTTTAGCTTTGATTTGAGGCCAAAATCACCTCTCTATCTTGTCTCTAAGCATCTTAAATCTTCTTTAGAAAACAGTATTTTACATAAGGAAATGCCTATCCTATGTTCATCCATTGACTTTAGGGTTTTGTCCATCTAGTGACCAGCTTGGAACTATGTGCTTCAATGAAATTCTGTGAAACTGGGTGATTTTGAGCTGGTTTTGAGTGCATGGGGAGCCCCAGCAAGTGAGTTAGATGAGAAAATATGAATATGATCATCAAGGTTATAGTCCAATAGACCTATTGCTGCTATAGGCTGCTGACTTTTCCTCCTTAGTATCAACAAATTTTTGTAGGCAAGTTCAGCTACTTTTTTTTACATCTAAATTTACATTGAATATTAAGAAATAATATCAAATAGCTAGGACATCTTACTGTTAGCCTTATTAAATAGACAATTTTGTCCTGAATTCAATGGTATTTTTTAAATATTTTTTGGAGATGTTTTAGATAGATAAAACTGATAAGGAAAATTCACAGCAATTTATGCATTCATTACAACAAAATTGCCAATTTTTGCCACTAGGTGTTTTTGTGGCTACCCTACTTATAAGGTCTACTGACTACTGTAGCCTAGTACAGTTGGGCCCCAGACTTTTTGGAGATTTCTCCTGCTCAGGGGAATCTCCTACTAAGGTGAAAACAGATTCCCTTTGCAGGGGATTTTGATCTTGACGGAAATGAGAACTGCTTGACAAAAATTCTTTAGTTATTTCAGTTCTAGAGACACTAAGAAAATATATCACACAGCACCCCCTCCTCCCCCTGACCCCTGTCTCCAAAAATCGGATAAAATAGGCAAGAAAAACAAAAATTTAGTGATACCAAGGAGGAAAAGTCAGCAGCCAGTGGCAGCAATAAGTCTATTGGTCTATTCACTTGATTATCATATGCATATTTTCTCATCTAACTCACTTGCTGGGGTGCCCCGTGCACTCAAAACCAGCCCAAAACCACCCCAGTTTCATAGAATTCCATTGAAGCACAAGATGGCAGCACAGAACAATGGCAGCCCGCCAGGCATTGCATAATGTAAATTACTGCTTTCTAAAGAAGATTTAAGATGCTCAGAGGCTAGATAGAGAGGTGATTTTGGCCTCAAATCAGAGCTAAAAAATAGGAGAATCACATTCTGATCTTCAAAAGCTCAGGTTTGAATTTTTTTTTTTTTTTTTAGTGGCTACCCTTGTCAGGGAAACTTCTGTGCAGTCAAAAACATGTCCTAGCCCTAGGTCAATCAGGGCTTCCTTCTTTGCAATCAGGATCTGTCTACCGCAAATCCCTGATTTTTGGATACCCTATGCCTAACTCTGGATATGTCTAGCATTTGGCATAGCCTATGCCTAACACTGGACACCCTGTGCCAAACGCTGGATACCTGTTGGTAACCTAACCCTGACCTACCTCAATATAGGGTGAACTCGGGAAAGTCCGGCCATTTACTATGCTTTTTTTTATCAAAAGCATGATGGAAGATTTTCTGTTGAGTGTCGGACTTGGTTTAATGTATTTCTAGGGTAGTTGACATTCTTGCAAATATTTTGCATATCTTAGTTTCTTGATAACTTAACTCAGTAGAGTTCCGTGGTCCTTCTAACTAGGACACCTCAGGATGGCCGGACTTACCCCAAATTTAGGGTAAATACGGCCACCCCATCTATCTTCTTTATTTTTGAAGATAAAAATAATTGGAGCCTGACATCTTGTAGACCATGCTGCGATCAATATGAATGCATCTCTAAAATTAGGCCATATCATCAACAGAAGCTACCACATGTCAGAACCATTGATTTTCCCTTAGTCTGTGGTAACTCCGGCCGGCCGGACTTACCCCGGAACGAAAATGCACGACAATGACAATGTGGTACACACGAAAATGTGGTATCTTGTAAATCTTGATCATATATTTGAATAGGAAACTTCAAATACAATCAGAACTGCGTCCACAAACTTTGCTCACTCATTTGCGTTTGGCAATGATCGCCTTGCAGGCTACGCTTTGACCCCTTGACGATTAACTTAAACTTCAAAAGACCCTGATTCAGTAAGTTTTAATGGCTTAATTTTTAAGCGGCTTTAATTTAAACTTCAACTGGAATTTCTTGGTATAGATATTCTAACTTTTTCTGTTTTGGAAAAATACTTCGCCCTTTAAAGTTTAACTGAAAAGCCAACTTATTTGTTTGTCATTTAATTGGATACATTGAATTATTTGGATTCTGCAAAGGGATTTTTTGATTTTCCACTATTTGCTCTAGTTATGAGGCTCAGAATAGCTCCGTCCTTCCCCACAGCGAAAATTCTACTATGACGCGGGAAATTTTAATTGCAACACAAATGCGGCTTTTTTGTGGGCAGTGGTGAGGAGTGACGATTGCCTAGTGCCTGAACAAAAAAAATGATAAATCTTGCTCGTAAGGCATTAAAAAATACAAGCGCATAGACGCACCACATATTCCACTATTTAAATTCCACTATTTGAAAATCGGTTATTCGTGAATAGCGGAACAACGAAGTAACTCGTTTTCAGCGGGTGTTCAAGCCAGGTTATGTGAATAAGTGACGGGTCGGTTAAACTTTAGATGATTCATTGTCTCGTTAATGATCATTATTGTTGTTTCCTTCACATTCTTTGTTTTGTTATACCAAAACTGCAGTCCATTTTTCAAAAGTATCCCCATGGCGTCGGTAGAATTTTGCAGATGAATATTGCGAAAGAGGCCAACACATTAACAAAGACTTTCTTACAGACTTTCCGTCTTTTTAGTGGGTCAAGCTGAAGTCTTTTCTAATGAGTATCTTGTCAATATGTCTCATGTTGAAACGATTAGCAAGAGCAGGAAGTTGAAAATGCTTGAACTGGCCTGAATAATTTTTTTTGCACAAAGTAATAGGCCATTTCAGTTAAAAATCCCTTGTTTGGGGGAAGTCCGGCCAGTGGCCGAAGTTACCTCATGCGAGGAAAGTACGGCCGGCCGCTCTTTCCCAAAACAGGGTTTTTTGGGGGTAAGTCCGGCCATCCCTCTAAGTCAAGTAGCTATCTAGAGAAAAATGTGGAAATATTCTGGGGAACTCTCCAATCACCATAGATTGTAAGTACATTTCAAAAACAGCTGTAACTGATTGCATCTCCAAGAAAAACTGACTTTAGTGAAGTCCCCTACCCTGGAACCATAAAAATGGCCGTCCTCAAATTTTCAACCTGTTGTAACTCCGCGAGGTAAATACAATTGTGGAAATCTCCGACACTATTCCCAAGTGCTAGCCTTAAGGATGAAAAGAGGCTAGTTAGCCACAGTAAATACAAAAAAACACAGACGAGGGGCGAAATGGCCGGACTTACCCCGTGGCCGGACTTACCCGAGTTCACCCTACAGGAGTTCTAATTGCTTGATTTCTTAGCTTCACTCAAATCACCATTATTTTACTGGGTTACAGTATCCAGCACCTGGCATAGTGTATCCAGCATTAGGCATAGGGTATGCCAAATGCTCTAGCGTTTGGCATAGGGTATCCAAAAATCAGGGGTTTGTGGTTGACTGATCAGGATCTTGATCAGGTGGCTGGTAAGGTGGAAAACTGCAAGTGGTGTAGACTGAGTTCTATGTCTGATTGCTTGGTAGTTAGTTTTCTAATTTGTGGGTTTGTGGTTGACTGATCAGGATCTTGATCAGCTGGCTGATACGGTGGAAAACTGCAAGTGGTATAGACTGAGTTCTATGTCTGATTGCTTGGTTAGTTTTGTAATTTGTTGCTGTTATTGTTGCCTCTGGTCATCAAGCTGTTGTCGAGGGCCTTGTGATGTCACTTCTTACTTCTGGGATCGCTGACTACAAGGATGGATCAGCTCCAATTTTCCCCATGAAGCTGCATACACTTTCCAAGACTTCTATTTGTTCATCAGTTGTGGATCCTCCACCAAGAATTGTAATTGTATCAATTGGGAAAAGACTCACCTACCCCTTACTGTACCAGCATGACCAGTTTTTAGTGGGTTTTTTTAACAAGCCACTCTTCAATTCAATTTCAATTTAGTTTATTCATTAAAAATCTTGAAACGGCGATAAGCCGACTAGTTGATTTTACGTCAGCAATATATACACTAAAATTATAACATTTGCGGCTGATATAGCCAATTTTCAATTTCCTCTTTTTTTTGGCATTTGCAGCCTTCTGCCCAGGGGCCATACGCCAGTGGTGTTTATGGAGGTCGGTTGACCCCAAGTTAGGGTACTTCCAGAGGAATCTGGCAGGCATATTAGGGACCAAAATTGGTTTAGAAGCTCACCGATCTGACCATCCTGGGGGATTGGAGCAAGTGGTTATCTGGAATCTTGAGGCATGCATAACCTTCAAACGGGTGGTTGGGTCTGAATGAAACTTGATAAATTGCATGAGCATTTTTCTTACTCAGATGCCCTGTTTCAGGTCCGGATTTAATCCAACAACTGTGGGGGGAGTTTGGGGGGGGGGGGCAGTAGAAACCTTGTGGCTTGCTTGGAGTGGATGGGTCGGGATGGAAGTTGATGGGGAGAACAGGCATAATACATCATTTCTAGAACTGGACCGGATCCAGGCACTGCTGGTGAGATTGAAGGGGTCCTGGAAATCTTGGGACATGTGGAAGTTACGAACAAGTTATCTGATCCATTTGGATCTTGACAGGCGACAAGAACAGATGTCCTAGCTAGATGATCCGTCTTGAAGTCCAGACATGATCTAGTTGATCTGCGGGATTTGTAGGGGGGCTCCGAAAATTTTGTGGCAATCACGTTAGGGTACTTGCAAATATGCCAGGATGATGAAACTTATCAGGCTTATGGGGACCTTGCTAGATTGACTTGTAAATTGTCATTTCCCTGATCCAACAATCCTGGGAGAGTTGAGTGAAGGGCAATCTGGAATCTTGTGACGTGCATAACTTTCAAACGAATTATCCGATCTGAATGAAACGAACAGACAATAGTACATATCCCAGATCCATTTCAGGTGTAGACTCTATGACAATACATTTGCAATTTGCATGCTTACAAATGAATTCCTAACTCCTTAAAAATTCGCATTTCAATCACACAGGGAGTCAAGTTCGTGAACTGACAATGGGTTCCAATTTGGTATACTTAGTGGAATTGAGGTCTAAGTATGCTTTTTGAGGGTTCCAGGGCCCACCCCCCACATTGATCCAGTTCAGGATAGCTGGACCCAGATTTTCAGCTTTTATGCCCGTGGCTACTAATGTCATATGACCAGTGAATATATCACCATGTAGGCTATGACGTTCCAGCACCATTTTTGTAAAAAGGTAATATGGAATTAAAAATTATTTATTTATTTAATCATTTGTTTCCATCAAAACTGAGGATACAAAATATAGTATAAAACAAAACTGTGCTCAAATCAACTGATCCATTCTGTGACACGATAAATACTAAAAAAAAAAATACATGGTGGATTAGACAACTAAATTAAAATTTTAGAAGTAGTGAACTAAAAGACAAAAATGCACCTCAGCCGGGATTTTAACCCAGGACCTTCTGCTTACAGGGCAGACACTCTAACCGTTTGAGCTAGCTACGGAGGGGCTTGTGAACAGATTTCGCAAACCACTACAGTAGTCCAGTACAAGCCGGCCATAGGAACAGTGATCCCGGCCGAAGGCAAATTCATCTAATCAGTTCACATCCCCAAGTCACGGAAATTATTATACATAGATGGCGCTTTATACAAGGGACTTTTACCGTGACTAATGAACCAAGAGCAACTTTTTTGAATTTAGTGTAGAAGTCTAGGATCCATCATCAGCCCCACCATCAATAAGAAGAGGCTAATTCCTCCTGGGCTACGATCCCAGTTGAGGTGCCAATCTCCACAAGATCAACCAAGAAGAGGATAATTCATCCTGGGCGGCGATCCCAGTTGAGGTGCCATAGACCGACCCGTCGACATCTCAGAAGAAGAGCAACCGGAAGGCGGAAAGGGTCGCGCTCCCCAGCTGTCCGATGCCATTAACGAATATAAGAAGAAGAAGACTCCAATGTCGGAGCCACGTAGACTGAGCTTTTGAAAACCCTGAAAACCAATCTGCCGAATTTATTAGATCAAAAAATCCGAAATATTTAGTGATCAGACCGACCCCAGTGTCCCATTCTACGATATTGTTCCCTTGTTGACGACCCTGCACATCCCTGGCCACCGATTTTAAAGATGAACGACCCCCCTGTAACCCTAGCCCAGGCATCGCCCGGTACGGACGGTAAAAGGGGCCGTACCCCGACACCTAGGACTGACCGTGACGGGGTACCTCCGAGGACAGCGTCGCCGCCTGAACCGACTCCAGACGCCATGAACCCAGAATACCCAGGAAACTGGGGTGATGATGATGACAGCTCATCACTAAACGACACCCTGCAGACTGTAAGGTCATCCCCAATAACTGAGCAACACGATGAAGATGGGTTCCGACCAGCCCAAACCAAACGGAAAAGAAAGGCAACGAAGTCTCCCCCACAACATGCTTACCGCAGTCATGAGCATGAAGGGTCGCAGAAGGCTGTAGAGCAAGTTTTACCACCAAAAGCACAATCCCACCTCATTATCCACATATCTCCCCTATCAAAAGAGGATCCATTTACTGTGAAGGAGGCGCAGAAAATAAGAATGGATTTATTCAAATCCCTTCGCTGCAACTTTACTATTAATATTTGTAGAGACGGGTCATTGGATGTTCTCCTGCAGGATCAAGCATCAGTGTCAAAAGCTCTCAACTTGACACAGGTATGCCAAAAACCAGTAGCAGCGAGTAAGTGGGAGCCGCCGACCAAGCAAAAGAAGATTGTGGTCTACAATGTCCCGGAAGACATCACAGCCAGCGACCTGACAGGGGCTCTAATGAACGGTAAAGGAGAACCCATTGATGTAGGAAGTACCCATAGGCTGGGAAAACCTGATGAATCTGGAGCAATTCAAAGTAAGACAGTCTTATTTACCCTTGAAGGTGCCCCATACATAGACCGAATATTCCTTTTCGGCCAGCAAAAGCCATTCAAGGAATACAGAGAAAAACCGATGCAGTGCCCAAAATGTCAAAAGCTAGGTCACACTGCAAACCATTGCAGAGAACCAGGCAAACAGTGCAGGAAGTGCCTAGAACCAGTACACAATGGATCCGAGTGCACCAAACAGCTGAAGTGCACCAACTGCGGGGGGAACCACCAGTCAGACGATAGGAAATCATGCCCAAAATACAAAGAAAGAGTTGAGATCCTTAAACTCGCCAGCGAGAAGAAAATCCCAATAGCATTTGCAGCAATGGAGGTTTCAAAATCAACAAAAGCAACAGCTGTTCAACATGGTGAGCCAGTTGAATACTCTACCTTATCACCCCAGTCGCAGCCTCCAAGCATCTCAGCAAGCACCCCACAACGTTTGGCAACCCCATCATCATACAGAAGATTGACATCCGTGTTTCCAGCCCCACCCAGCAGTAGCTCCAGTACCAGCTCCAAGCCTGCTCGTCCAACCACCCTACCAGGTATCATCCAAACGAGAAATGCAAATACCCGAGGTCCACATCCAAAACTGCCACAGCCCCCAGAACCACCGACCGCACGTACTTATAGTGCAGCAGCAAAGAGCAAGTCAGCAACTGCCCAAAATATGACCATAAAAGAATCTCCAGACCCCATCAGACAGCTAGCCATCTACAGCATAGCAGCAACAATCGTGAGCTCATCCAACATCCCTGAGTCAATAAAGTGCAATATACTGAGGGATCTGGCACAGAAACACTTCGGGAGAGAGTTCTTGGAGACAGCAGAACTACAGGTTGCAACACTACTGAATGTATATGAGGTCCTACCACAGTATGCATCCCAAAACTCTTAGGGTTCTTCAGTGGAATATCAACTCAGCATCAGATAGCAAAATCCTAGCCCTAACCAGAAGCATATCAACTGTCCAAGCGGATGTTGTGTGCCTACAAGAAACAAACCTGAACAGTAACTGCACAATAAAAATACCAGGATATGAAGTCTGGAGGAAAGACCGAACCTCGGGCCGTAAAGGAGGAGGGGTTGCAATAGCAGTAAGGAACTGTATCAAGAGGTGTGGACTCCCCCTTCCAGAGTACGAAAACGAAGTTGATGCAGTTGGAGTGAAAATATGGTTAAAGAACAACAAGGAAATAACCATAGTGTGCCATTACAACCCAAATGGAAATAACAGCGCATCAGATTTCTTTGATGACATGAAGCCCATAATGGAAAAAGGAAGATGCATTATTGTTGGAGACATGAATGCCCATAGTAGACTATGGGGGTCTGACAAAGCCAATAGAGCAGGGCTGTACCTGGAGACACTAACTCTGGAATACCCAGAAATTGTGGTTATAACCCCAAAGCACCTCAACACCCACTACAATGGAAAAACAAGAAGATTCTCAACCATAGATCTCCAAATTGTGTCAGCTAACCTCATCAATCAAACAACAGTAAACAGAATCGATGAGCTAATATCTGACCACTATGGCATATTGACCACCATAGGAGAAGCCCCCGTTGAAGAAACCCTAACCCCCAGATTCTGTAACAAAAAGGCGAATTGGGACAAGTTCACTGAACTCCTAACCAATTACCCCTACCCCGCAACTCTCGAAGATTTTGAACCAGAACACGCTGCTAGAGAAATTACTTCAACTATCCTCCAAGCTGCTGAACAAGCAATCCCCAGACCGAAAGTGCAGAGGAGAACAACCAAAGCGAACCAGAAGCAGGGTCGACCCCATAAACCGTGGTGGGACAATGAATGCCAGCAAGCATGGGATGGAAAGAAAAAAGCAACAAGAAACTTTAACAAAAACCCCACAGTAGAAACCTACATAGCCAAGAAAAGGGCATGCGCACTAATGAGTCAGAAGGCGAAGGCAGCCAAGTCAAGGGCCTGGCAACGTTTCATGGATGGTGTATCCCGGCAAACGCGTGAGTCCGAGATACACAAATTCATCGACAGGATAAATGGCAAAGGCGTAGCCATAAATCCCCTGAGATACTCCCTCTGCCTTGATGGCCAAACTCTGGAAGACGACGAATCGAAAGCCGCATACTTCTCCAGCTACTATTGCGCAAAATTCAAACGCCCAGCCGATACAGATGACAGCAGGACTTCTACTACAATAGAACACCCACTGCACGGGACCATCGAATTCCTACAACCGTTCTCCATGGCAGAACTAGAAGTAGCTGTAAACGAGATGCGCACAACCTGTGCCCCAGGTATTGACGACATCCACCCGTTATGGCTTCAACATACCCCTAGCCAATACAGAAGAGGACTACTAGCCACTTACAACATCTGCTGGAAACAATCAACCTTCCCCAACATTTGGAAGATAGCCGTCCTCTCGCCAGTAGCAAAGAAGGGAAAACCAAAAAACGACCCAAGATCATACCGCCCCATCATGGTCCTACCCACCTTAGGTAAGCTGTATGAGAGGCTCATATACAACCGACTCAAATGGTATGCTGAGAAGAACCTACTCATACCCGAGACCCAAACGGGGTTCCGCAAAAACCACTCTGCACTGGACACCATAGTCAGAATAGTCAGCGCCATAATGGAGTGCTTCGCACTGGGCACCATACTGATCGCAGCGTTCCTTGACTTTGAAGGTGCCTACGACAACACGAAAAGGAAGATACTCTTGCACAAGTTAACCATGATGGGATTTCCTCCCGAGTTCGTGCAACTCATCAGCAGCTTCCTAAAGAACCGCAAGTTCTACGTCAAAATAAACGGAAAGATGTCAACAATTCAGCCGATAGATGACGGACTGCCACAAGGGGCAGTGCTGAGCTGCATGCTATTTGCACTGTTCCTGTACGACATTAAGCTCCCGAACACACGTGGGGAATTCGCTGACGACCTCGGTGTATGGGCTACTGGAACCACATTCGCAGAAGCCCAAGAGAAACTTCAGGGCCTAATCAACCAAGTTGATGAGTTTGCTACTGTTTCCAAACTCCCACTGGCACCGAACAAGTCTGTAATAGTCCAGTTCCACAAAAGACGAAATCATCAACCAGCAACTATACAACTTAATGGGATAGCCATCGCTGAACAAGCCTTCGTCAAGTATCTTGGAATCCACCTCGACAGGAAACTGTCTTTCCAGCAGCACACCCGAGAGGTAAGGGCAAAATGCTTCAGGAAAATGAGGATACTACAACGACTCAACAACACCCCGTGGGGATGCCCTGAACGCATCCTTCTGCAGTTCTACAAGCAGTACATACGCCCGCAAATGGACTATGGCCTTGTCGTCTATGGATCATGCAGCAGAAAGTACATGAGTCAGTTGGAAGCAACCCAAAATGCAGCAATACGGATCATCTTCGGCTTCCGACGTACAACGAAAACCAAGATACTACTCGACGAAGCTGGCATCACATCCATCTCTGATCGAAGGAACATCCTACTAGTAAAGTACTTCACGAACATTGAAGCAACACCACACCACATACTTCACAGCCCGCTACGGTCGCAGTTCTCACTCAGAGGCCCAGCAGCTGAATTCCGAAGAATACAAATATCAACCCCCATCTTCAACCAGTCTCTATCATCAAAAATACAATCAATCCCACCATGGATAGTAAAACGCCCAACGATCACAACGCACTTCCTTGGCGAAAAGAAAAACGAACTATCGCTAAGAGCAGTCCAAACCAGATTTCTGGAAATCTCCAGTACCACATACCACGACCACCTCCACATCTACGTTGACGGATCGAAGGACACCCATGCCTGCAGCTCTGCCGCCTACTTCAGTGCCTGGAACATGATTGCCATCGAACGCCTCCCTAAGGCTTTTTGCATCATGTCTGCCGAGATAAACGCCATAAACATCGCCCTGGAGACTTTGGTCAACAAAACCGTCAGAAGCAAGAAAGTCGTAGTCTTCTCCGATTCAAAGTCATCGCTACAACTCCTGCTAGATTGGGAATCTCCTAGCAAAGACGTAGATGTGAGCCATACCTGCAGCCTCATCCAACAGCTCTTCGCTGCCAACGTAGAAGTACACCTACAATATATCCCTAGCCACATGGGGATCAAAGGAAACTGCGTAGCCGACGATGCAGCAAAAACAGCTCTAAACCTACCTCGTGAGGCCGGCAGACCGTTCCCGACGAGAGACCTCCTGAACCTGCGGATCACTCAACATTGCGTTGTACCCCCACCACCTAAGCTCTCCCCCTTCGCCAAGAAGACGGACAGCCGCGCTTACCACAGAATACGATCCAACGCAAACGGCCTACGCCAACAAGGTCACCGCTACAAGCTGAAGCAACCGAGTGGCGAAGCACCTGTATCCCCACTCTGCCGACTATGCCAAGCCGATGAAGAAACAATGGACCATGTACTCTACAGGTGCAACAAAATCCCATCCGATGCTTATCGCCAAAGAAAACAGATCGAGCAGATCCTAAGGTCGCATTGCCTGCCCCCAACCGTGGAAGCACTAAAAAGCAGAACCCTCTCAATCAGCTGCGAGAAGCAAATCTACGAAGCGGCGTTCGGCATTCTCCGGAAGTGTCAACTCCTTGATGACGTCTAGACCCGTCTAGACAGCAAGAAGAAGAGGCCAGAGTGAGCAACCAGCTCGATTGGCCCTACGAAAAGAAGAAGAAGAGACAAACCAGGACCCACTTAGCGGGGTCTCATGGTGAAAACCAAAGAAAACCAAATGTAATTTTGATGGGGAATACGCCCTTGAGATGGAAAGATTTTAGAAGTAGTGAACTAAAAGACAAAAATGCACCTCAGCCGGGATTTGAACCCAGGATGTGGGTCCTGGTTTGTCTACGTGGCTCCGACATTGGAGTCCTAGACTTCTACACTAAATTCAAAAAAGTTGCTCTTGGTTCATTAGTCACGGTAAAAGTCCTTTGTATAAAGCGTCATCTATGTATTATAAATTAAAATTGCTAATGTAGGCCTACTACATTATTCACTTGTGAAAAAATGGGTAGCCTACAGATTTTGTTTTTATTAAAACTTGCTCTTTTACTTTAAAGTCAGAAACTGACTGTCAATTACTGAAAGTAATTGGGAACCCAGCTACCCAAGGAGAAATTTGGAAAATTTGAAATAATTAATTAAATTAACAGTTTCCAGTCAAATTGTACATTAACTTAAGATAGCCCAGTGACTTTCATAACTTCACCACGGTTGGAGGTTCCTTCCTTTCTAGGACGATGAAACACCCTACTTAAAGGTACGTGCACACACAGTCCGATAAGATTTCGTATGCGAAAAAATTCCTGCGAAATTTGCGTCATAATGGCAAAAACTTCATGCGGTGCTTCAAAATCTCGGAGGGAAGGAGAAAATTCTCATCCGGCTCCGAAAATCGGACTGTATGTGCACTGAGCTTAAAAGACCATAACTCTCCCAGGCAAGCATCCCTGAAGTTGATTTTGCCCTTTTTTTAAGTCATTGACAGTGAAAGATTTGGACTGTAAGTAAAAATCCCCATTATTGGTTTCCATTTTTTGCGTTGTTAATAGTGATAGCTCAAGGGTTATATGATACTTCCATCCCATGCCCTCTGTTACACCATCTGATCCTCATTTTCAGATGATTTCAAGCCTGCAAGTGTTGATACATCTAAGATGGCCAGTCTTGAAATTGGCTCAAGCCATGAAGTCTCTGTAACAGTGCCTCACCTCGATGGATCTGGGACACAAAATACTGTTTTCAAAGGATCAAAGAGGCCATACACAAAAGAGTGTATTCTTGTAATTGACCACAAAACTGGTGAAATTACACTAGAACGACTTGGCTTGAATATTCAGCTAAAGAAAACAAGGTACAGAATTATCCTATTATTTTAGTCATTTGTTGCTTCGTGGAGAAGCATTACGTTTAAAATGAAATCAAGATTTGATTCGGAGTAAGAATAAGGCATGGAAATGCAAAAAACGCTCAATATTTGATGTTAAGTTTAATTATGAGTGTGCTTAAGAAACACTTCCCTGCCCCCCCCCCCCATCTTAGAGTACAATTTCCCACATAGACCTCTCCTCCACAGGAGAGTTGTCTTCGAGGAATGTCTTCCTGTTGGAAAATCAACCCCTTCAACACAGGAAGCTTTCCCTTTGCCAAGAAATTACCCCAAGAAATATGTTTCCTCCTTGAAAAATAAACTTGCCACAAGAAAACTTCAAACAGTGGACAATCCTGGCTACAGTAGGATCTCCCCCTCTTTTTAGGCGATAGCTCTTCTTCTCAGATACCCCCCCCCCCCCCCCCGTAAATTCCCACCCAAAGGACTAGTACCAGCGTCTTTCAGGTTTAAAGTACAACCGCTTTAAAAACTTGAAGTCAAGTTGAGCGCAGTGCGTTTGTGCACCACCGCGCTCCGCCAGTTCTAGTTCAAGATATAGTTTTTTATGTGAAGAGTTTTAAAAACCAACAAAGTCCAAAAGGGCTTGACGACCTCTTAAACATTGTGCTAAGAGTACAACTGAGCGATAGTAAACTGTATTAATGCTGATGGGGAGGAGTGGGGAACTACGTTCCCGTCAAGGCTGTATCCGACTTGGACTCCTCAGCCATCTCCTTGCTCTTAGTGCGACGCGCCCTCGTAGCTGTTTTTATTTCCATTTCACCCACACAGGTATCAGGAAGCTTGAAAGCACCTCAACTTGAAGACCTTCGAAGCCAGTGATGTCAGTTTCGAGGTCGCGGCTCTTTTACCTCTAGCGCTGCTGCTAGTTTGAAAAATAGTATAAATCCGCACTAGATGGCTTTTCCGGTTTGTTCTTCCCAGAACTGCCCGCTGCTGAAGTGGTATCGGGCACGATTGAGCTGGGATATACGGCTGGCAATCCCGTTCAGTGAGAGAGGAGTATTCATTTGGGGTGGAACATTTCTTTTTCCCAGGGGAGGTCTTCGGGATTTTTTCTAGAACCATTATGGGTACCCTTCTATCACAGCTTTCATTCCCTACGGGGAAACAAAAGATAGAGCTTAAATCTGTTGGTCTGTGCACGTTTTTTATTGTTCCTCTAGAACATAAATTTCACTTGTTCTTCTGTTTGTAGGGCTGAAGGTAGCAGCAAAATAAATCGCCCTATGCCAACTATGGACTCGGGAGCGAAAAAGATACATGCAAAGCAGCAACATACACAAAAGTGAGTAAGACTTTTCTCTGATCCACTATATTCTGAGCGATATTTCACTCCTA
This sequence comes from Branchinecta lindahli, assembly GCA_023053555.1. Lineage (NCBI taxonomy): Eukaryota > Metazoa > Arthropoda > Branchiopoda > Anostraca > Branchinectidae > Branchinecta > Branchinecta lindahli. Next base: position 74,211 of record JAKZAO010000020.1, read on the forward strand.
GGGTCTGCTTCACGGAACTTTCTTCACTTGTATCTCTCCCTTGCCAAACTAATACCTCGTACGAAATTGATGGATACTCAGAAGCAGAAGAATTAAGGTGAAGTCGGGCTCCCCTTAAGTTCGGTGAAAGAATTTTATTGTTTCCTGTGTCTCCGTCCTATTTTTACAACAGTCCAAGTGAAAACTAAATATGTTCATCTCTTATAGAGAATCACAGAAGGCTCGCAAGCTCTCTCCAACAAGGGGGTCCCCCACTCGGAAACCTGCTAGTGGTCCTACAATAACCAAAACACAAATTCAGCCTTCTAGCAGCTCTCGAGCAAATACAAACATAAAGCCGCTTACTACTTCGTCTAGCATGCCAGCTCTTGGGCTTGGAGACGAGTTGGACTCCCCAACTCTTGCTGAGCCCGTGCAGGTTAGTCCCTACATTATGAAATTCAGTGGCGTTTTAAAACTTCAGCTAAACTCTTCCGTTTATTTTTTAACTTCTTTGTCAAAAGACTTATTTTCGTTTCCGGACCGCTCATTAAACGTATTGTTTTCCGAATATCTAGCCTACTGCCTAAAAGAAATGAACCGAACAGACAACCGTCCAAGGCCCAAGGACACCAGGGAATGGTTAACGCATGGGTCATGAAACACGCCGTTTTCATGCAAAACGCAGAAACGGTTCGTTTGACTTATAAACGCAGACTTTGTGAACAATCTCCCCTTTCGTAACTATCTGAAGTAAATTTTTGTTAGCGTCTTTCTTACATCAGGCGTACTCTTGCTGTTCCCTGGGTACTCCTTGGGGAGTCGAATAAACCGTACTGAAAACAACGAAAACACGGGGAATGCCCCCACCTGAATTTTTTTCGACAAAAGAAGTATTTAGATGACGCGACTCGTCTGTAAAAGTGATGGTACACATTACTTTCAATTATTTGTTCTGATGATGATTCCCCGTCCGTGGGGACTCGAGAGAATATTGCGAGTCCCTGGGACAGACAAAAACACACTCCGTTTTGGGAACGGCTAGAATATGCCTGTAGTTCAAGCCCCCTACCCTCCTTGATTTCCTGACCGCCCTTGACATCCTATCGCATGCAAGTACCGTTGCAAGTACATTTTGCTTAGATAACGTCGAGTTTTTCGTCAGAACAACAAAATGGAGTATCAAAATTCAAAAATGAGATATTCTAAAATGAATGCCTTCTTGCGGCCAAGCGACGACAAATCACAATGAGTCAACATTTGGGAAATGAACTGAGTGATTTTCTTGTTGGCGCTTGTCGACTCTGTCCAGATTTCCTGCTCTACAAGGCTGAGGTGATCGACACGAAATATTTGAAAACCTTGCGCGTCGTGGTTACCAAGGGAGAAAGCTGAACGAAAGAAAAGGAGTCTGAATCACAACATAGACATGTAGGCTTACCGAATCTTCAAAGCTGAAAAAAAAAGTTTTCTCATGCCCTTATTCTTGAAAGAGTTGTCCTACTTGACTGGCAAAATCAGCTCGGCCGTCATGAGTTATAATGAGGAAGGGCGGGTATTTCCATGGGGGAGCTAGGATTAATGTAAAAGGAAGGAGAAGTACGATGGGGCCTTTACGGATCTAGTTATAGGGTTGCGCTCACATGCGCGAGGTTTTTATAAAGTAACCCACCACTGTGTTTTGCGATCTTCAGCTCCTGGTGTGAAACTTTGTGGAATCTCAAAACGCAGGTGAGATCTTGGGGTCAAGTACAGGTCAAGTTCGGAGGTGGGCCTTGTAGCCCAATATTTGCTGGTGGGAAAGGGGCTTGAAATTGCCGGACAGGTAGTTTTCCCGCATTCTGATTGAGACCGGAAATTTGGTAGAAGTAAAAGTGTATAATTAGAGACATGCTTTAGATGTAAGAGCCCACGGAGAATGCATTGCTGAACTTTATTTTCTTGCTGGATAAGTAACTTGCCCGAATCCGGCCAAACCTGGAAATTCGTGAGAGGCAACATTTTTGTCTGAGGTCGGTTCAAGTGTCGAAATAGGGGTAGGAAAACACACTTTAAGAGCACGATGAACAGTGATGTGATCTTTTCGATAAGATTTCAAATAGTTTGATATTCTCGCTGTAATCCAGGCTAGACGGGAGATTACCTAGCGGATCTGATTAAAGGAACAGAAAACTTGACTCAAACTTAACTCGGGGAGCTAGCTAACATATCAAGAATGTACCCTGAGTTGATATTGAGAGGAAGAAAAATTCTCGTTACGACCATTGAAGTTTCCGGGCAGTATCCGAGAATTCGACTTTTGAGCAAAAGGTTTGCAAAAGCAAAAGGTTTGTGTGCCGCGACTAGGAATCGAACCCCGGCCGTCTAGTCGGGAGGTCGTTACTCTGTAGTCTACATGTAAAAAGGCGAACTTTTACAGTACATGAGTGCATAAGGGGCAAGGGCCTGCCAGCTAGCTTTGGGAACACTAAGGAGGGGGTTCGAGACAGTTCGAGATGACAAAGAAGGGGGGGCCTGTCGACAATAAGACCCTGTATATTTATCCAAGCCCCCCGGGCGATTCGATGGCCGAAAGTTGCGTAGTCAAGTTTACTGTTCCTTTAAGGGGTTGATTAGGAATTTAACAAAAAAAAAAATTTATTTGATCTGGCGAAGACAGGAAGTCCACAAGAGCCAATTGTCTGAAGTCGAATAAAGATTCATTTGTGGGATCCCAATGAAATCTTCGGTCTTGTTTGAATTGGAGGCTCTGTATTGTTTCGAAGAAGAAGTTTAAGCGATTAGCTGTGCTTCAGTCAACTACCCAATATCTGCACCAGAATATGAGTCAGTAGTTCAGAATCAAGTGTTAAATTTTTCGTTCAAACTGCCAAATTTGTTATATGATTGAATAATTATAGTACGTACTTGAAGTAAATATTCCTTGAGCCCAAGCTGACTTAGACTCATATATTCATATAATACATACAAAAACGGATTCGTGAGCTGTGATGCTTATGAAGCGATATTTCGGCCCTTCTTGGCAAGGATCCCCTTCAGGCTGAAGAGGACCTTTGCCTCGGTACTGAAAACTCAGGTACTACTTAAGTACAATTGTGGTGTGGTACTTAATACTTGATACTTAAGTACAAATTTGAAAGTACTTAATACTGAAGTACAATTTTGAAGTACTTGTCCCAACACTGTTTAGCATATGAATGCATTAATCTAATTCGTTTTCGTAGTTGATACAGAAAAAAATATTCTCGCTGTTACTTTACCTCGTGTTCATTTTTCTGCAACAGTCCAGACTTTTGAATTTGCGACGCATCTGCTGTTAATATCATACTTCACATTTTCTAGATTTCCTTGTGGGTTCCCTACTTCTTTCAGTAATTCCAAGTTAATTTCCGACTTTAAAGTGGAGTATCCAGTTTCAGTCCTAAAGAAAAAGTTCAGTTTTCAGTGAAATCATGAATTAAATAACTATAAATAAATAATCCTTTATTTTTGTTTCCAGAATTCGGCCCAGTCGGTGGGCTTACTACTGACAGATTCCTCCAGTGAATCCGGCAGTAGTTCGTCCAGTGATAGCAGTGACAGCGAAGATCCGGATATGGAGGTAGTGCCAACACCTGCCGTCCCCCCTCCACCAGTATTCCATACGAGCCCTGTCAAGCATCAAACATCACTAAACGGTAAGCCCCCTTTCGGTCCGGAACGAAAGTTCGCCTTACCAGTGATGTCGCTAGTCTTTCCGCCTGAGAACACGACAAACTCAGGGACGGAATGAGATATTTTATTGAAACTTGACCCCAATGGGTCAAGTTTTCAGATCGGCTTCGCACCCCAAGATTCAAGGGTGGAGAAGGAGGGGCTTTGACACCCTTCAGATTCATTAAAAGGCCGATCTGTGGGTAAAGGGACATCGCTTGTCAGAAAATTATGATAGTTCTTGCCTTGGATGGAATCGGTTTAAACCGGTCATTTCCAATTGCCTGATGACACTTTTTAGGAGACCGACGAAAGAGTTAAAACAGCACAGAGTATTAATACGTTATATTGCAGCTTGGAGCAGTTGATGGATTTTCACTATTATGTCTTTACTATTAAAGGAACAGAAAACTTGACTCAAACTTGACTCGAGGAGCTAGTTAACATATCAAGAATGTACCCTTAGTCGATATTGAGAGTAAGAAAAATTCTCGTTACGACCATTGCAGTTTCCGGGCATTTTCCGAGAATTCGACTTTGAGCAAAAGGTTCGCAAAAGCAAAAGGTTTGTGTGCCGTGACTAGGAATCGAACCCCGGCCGCCTTGTCGGGGAGGTCGTTACTCTGTAGTCTACATGTAAAAAGGAGAACTTTTACAGTACATGAGTGCATAATTACAGTGCATAAGGGGCAAGGGCCTGCCAGCTAGCTTTGGGAACACTAAGGAGGGGGTTCGAGACGGTTCGAGATGACAAAGAAGGGGGGTTCTGTCGACAATAAGACCCTGTATATTTATCCCAACCCCCCGGGCGATTCGATGGCCGAAAGTTGCGTAGTCAAGTTTACTGTTCCTTTAAGCTATTACTTGGGGCTCGGACGGATTTCTGGTGGGAACCAGCAAAGCCGAAGATTTGAAAGTAGTAGAGGAAATTGCCTGGGGTGTCAGGGGTAGACATGCAGAATTAAGCTTTTTTTAGCTTATGTGGATAGTTCAGCAGGATTCAAAACCGGAACTGATCGAACTTGGTAATGCGATTGACGGGAGTGATAGTAGAGATATACAAGCTTAATCCAGTGAAAACAGAATTATTTTCATTGTATATGTTCTGTACTTGTAAATGTAATCCTGGGCTGGGCTTCATAGGCTGCTTTTATTTTCCCCTGCTGTCACTCATACTCCGATGGAAATAACGTTGCCCAGATGTAAGGCGTTTTTCCGCGATTTGTGGTTCGGTTTGTGGCTCGAAAAGAGTGTTTCCGCCGTCGTTTTGTATGGCCGACAACTCAGACAAGTGTGTTTCCGCGACCAACAAGGTTATTGCGGCTCGAAAAACGGCGTGTCCGCGAGTTTCAACTTGTGGGTCAAGTGTGTGGCAAACGGGTCTAGGCGACCCCACCCCGGCGAGCCCCCCCCCCCCGCTGGCAGCTCGCCTCTTTATATACTTTTCCTAAAAACATATTTTTATTTTATTATCACTGTGTGTGGGGGGTGGCCGTTTTTTTTGCCAGGGGGGTTTGGTGCCGGTGAGGGGGGAGGGTTAGCCGGAACCCATGGCATACACCTCTGTTTCCGCGTGCCTCTAGTGTATCGTTTGGGTCAACCCAGCATACCATTAGCATACAAGATTTAGCATACAAGATTTTCGCCGCGATTGTCACGAAGGTATGATGTTTTGACGATCATGGGTGAGAAGTCCGGTGAGAAACCTCTGCTGCGACCGGTAGAAAATCATGTCGGATTCTCTCTGAAAGTTTGGGGTACTTTCAGGTTCGTCCATGTCAAAGCCACAGTCGCACCAGAATTTTGCTGTGCCAGCTGCCAGTACCTCGTTTTCATCCTCAAAACCGAAAACTGCGCCCATCACCAACAGCCTTCTGAATGACGACTTATGCCTATCCGAATCTGGATCTGATTCAGATTGATCCAACGCTGCAATTCTCTATTGTGCGATTTCTAAGTATTTCCTGATGTACGGACTTTCATCGTGTTATCGAAGGTGTTTGTGTTGAATAAAATATTATTTATTTATTATGATCGGGATCTTAAGTTTGCTGATGGTAAACAAAGAATGCTTTGGCGGGGATCTCTGAGATCTTAAAACTCTACACCTTCCATTGGAGCCGTTCCAGGACAAATGGGTTAATCCTGAAGAGTAGCCAGAAGACTTCCCCGAGGACTCCTCGGGAAATCGAAGGGAACGGCGAGAATCAAGGGAGTCACTCCACGCGGACTCCGCGTACAGAAAACAGCGAGACCAGGGAAATGCTTCCAAAACGGATTTTGTCCGAAAAAAATATGCAGTTGACGAAATTAGTCTGGATCCACTTTATTTTTGGTTTTGGTTATTCTGATTGTTTTTAATTAATTTTACATCGCACCAAAACCATGAAAAATTTATTCCTGTCCGAATCCGAAAGGGAGTCCTTTTTGATGATGGTGATGATAATCGGAGCATTCCCCGTCTGTTGGGACTCGCGAGAATACGGGGAGTGAGTCCCCGGGACAAACAAAAGCGCGGGGACTCCTCAAGTGGAGTTCTCGGGGAGCGGCGAGAATATGCCTCTAATTAGTCCTGTCCAAACTCCAGAGTAATGGGCATTTGGTTTGATATTTATTGTGGCCTTAGCAGAGATTGCTTAGAGGCGTTTTTCGGCGATCCGTTAAAGAGCTTGCGGCTAGAAAATAGTGTTTCTGCGATCAATTTGTGTGGCCCATTACTGTGTTTCCTCGACCAACAAAGTTTCTGTGGCTCAAACTGAAAACTATCGCCGTGATTTTGATTTTGCGACTCGCATCTGGCTGGAAATTTAAATTTGGCACCAAATTGAAGTCTAAATAACATTTTGGGGCAAAATTGTTCTGACAGGTTTACTCAGAAATCTTGCTATCGGTTTACTTAGAAAGTTGAAATCAAATTTTACTCTTAATGTGACCAAGAATAAATAAGGGATTATTTATTCTTATTTATTCTTGATGCGACTAACCTACTTATAGCCTACTTATTTTCCCGACGAGTACTTATTTTTCCGAATGTGCCATAACAAGCTTTTGTCAGTAGCTGATTTTGTACAAAAACGTGCCGATTCCCGAGGAGTCCTCGGGGAACGGCGAGAATACGCCTTGTTTTTTGCCCAAATTGTGCCACGGAACAGAATGTGCCGAGTCGGAAACCATGCCATCTGCGGTCGAAGCCAGAAGCGAGCGGTACTGCCAAGTGCCATCAAAACGGATAGAAGATTCATGGATGATGTTAATTCAAAGGGTATTCCCCTAATTGTTACACCTTACAAACTTACAAAGGGAGAGGAATCCTGCTTTAGGTAATAGTTGCGTTTTTACTTTAACTGCTAATTCGGAGCTGCTTCGAAGTGAGTTGCTCTGTCAGTGATGATGGCTGTTTTTATTGATCCGGGTCCAGTCTACCACAAATCCCTGATTTTGGGAAAGCCTATGCCAAAGCCAAACGCTGGGTATATCCAGCGTTTGGTATACCCTATGCCAAACGCTGGATATACTATGCCAAATGCTGGATACTGGGGCCCAATCAGATATTGATGATTTGAGTGAAGCTAAAAAATCAGCCAATCAGAATTCAACGGTAGTGAGGTAGGTCAGGGTTAAGGTGCCAACAGCTATCCGGCGTTTGGCATAGGGTGTCCAGGGTTAAGCATAGGCTATACCAAACGCTGGGCATATCCAGCGTTTGGCATAGGGTATCCAAAAATCAGGGGTTTGTGGTTGACTGTCCGGGTCGTCCCAGCAGTATTTCCAGTCCTTCCTTATTACAAGCTGTGACCACTCATTATCCATTGACTTCTTGAAAGCTTCAGGAGAATTTGCTGGCGCTGTGGATTCAAAGAGGAATTTTTTGTCTCAGTATTCCTCATGATTCTCCTCTAATTCTCCTATTTTGCATTTTATACCTAGCTTAGGCTACACAGGCAGGGTCACAGGATACCTTGCTATTTGTATTGGTGGCTATTTGTAGTGGTGCAATTGGTGCAAATAGTATTTGCACCCCTTATATAAGTACTGTACTTGCCAGTCTAGTACACTAGCCCCTTTTCAGGCATGGTGCTCAAACGTCTAGCACCATGCCTGGGTGCTAGACGTTTAAGCACTGTACCTTGGATTTCATGTATAGTGCATGGATTTCAGTAAACAGTGCATGCATGAAAAACACAGTTTCTGTCACCACAACTTATCAACGGCTCGGATAGGGCTGAAATTACTACCAAGAATTAGAGAAATCAAAGACAATCCTTATCATATTTTTCATAACAAAAACAAAAGGACGCGACTGATGAGGGAGATAAAAAACCTCATTTCCTTTTCTACATAGTCAAGGGTTTTGCATGCAAAGTGTCCTGTGCCTCAGCTTTTTCTACCTAACAGTCAACCAGAATATTGGCTCCTAGGGCACTCTACATGGAAAATAGATAGGCTGCTGTCAGGTTTTTCATCTCTATCATCAGTCGCGTCCTTTTGTTTTTGTTAGGAAAAATATGATAAGGATTGTCTTTGATTTCTCTAATTCTTGGTAGTAATTTCAGCCCTATCCGAGCTGTTGATAAGTTGTGGTGACAGAAACTGTGTTTTTCATGCATGCACTGTATACTGGAATCTATGCACCATACATGAAATCCAAGGTACAGTGCTTAAACGTCCAGCACCCAGGCATGGTGCTAGACGTTTGAGCACCGTGACTGAAAAGGGGCTAGTGTACTAGACTGGTACTTGCTTACTTGCACCACCCCTGGGCCCTAGTAAAATTTTGTATAAAGACTAAATCACAAGGACTGCATGTGAGACATCAAATACATCCGAATACATCCATCCTGACTGAATTAATTAATATCAAGAGTTATCCGCTTAGCCTACTTCTATTTCTTCTTTTAAAAGCTACCTGGTGCAAAACAAAGCCGAAAAAGCACAAATACATGAGACAGAAAAATGCTGACTCAGATAGTCATGCTCAAGATAAGTAGATGCACCTTGGCTTGGATGAACCTGGTAGTGTAAATAAGTCTGCGAAAGGTGTCATGCTCAAGCTATTTGAGTTAACCCAGGGATTAACCTGGTAGGTGGTAGCGGAAATAAATCTACGAGAGGTGAAAAAGAAAATTGGAAACAGAAGCTGGTGCAAAAACAGTCTGGCCACGGTCAGTTTTTTGAAGAAAGGCATTTCGCAATGCTGCAACTTCGTTCAACAAAAACGAAAAAAAATATTATATTATGTAGGCTAGAATAATTAGAGCTTTCAATCAAGGCCCAATTTCACACATTTAGTAAGTGTAGAGGCTGGAAAAAATGGTGGGACGTTGGGCTGTTATTATGCAACGTACACCAAATGGTGTACCTTGGGCCAAGGATGATCTTCACCACTCTCTTCTGGATACTTTCCAGTCTATATCCGATTCGGACACATAAATATTACGTCTAGAGCATTTGCTCCAGGTTTCACTGGAATCTGAAAACTTCCGGAAAAGTTCAGTATTCAGTCCAGACCTCAAATGGCGGATCTAGAGCCCCACCGTGTTCACATGTGATTCTGACACATAACTATTCCATTCTGGGCAGTTGCTTCTATCACCCACAGAGAATTGAAGCACTTCCAGAAAATTCCAGGTACCCCCCCCCCCCATCTCCCTCCAGCAAAATAAAATATCTAATACCCATGACCTTTGACAATCCAAGTTTCAATCCAGTCCTTCCATTCATCCGTTTGGTCCCGACGCATGTTACAATATTCCCGGGTCTCCCATTCCCCCCCTACGGTAGTTGGATGTGGTTGGAGGGACCTCAAAATAGCAACTCCCCCCATCGTGGTCGGATGCGGTTCGGAAATTTAAGTAACATCTGCTCCTATCACCCATCAAGTTTCATTCGAATCGAACCACACGTCCGCAACTTACCCGGCTCACAAGATTCCGAATTCCCCCTACCTCCACCCCTACACGGATGATCAGATCTGCAGGGCTGCCACAAAGTCCCTGCAAGTCCCTAAATCAGTCTTAGGTCCCTTTTGGTCCCTAAATGAGGTCTCAGGTCCCTTTAGAGTTTTTCCTGACCAAAATACTTACATTTTATTTGAACATCTTAGCTATGCAAGCCAATATGCAAAGTATGGTATATAGTTTTGGTTTGTGGGAACAACTGTCAACCCTGCTTCCTTGTAGGCTAAACTTAATCCTTAAGGCTCCTACTGCTAAGGCATTATTACTCTGTGGTTGAAGGAGAGTACTAGCAAAAAGGATTGACAAGACCTCTAACTGTGAAGTCATCTAGGATGTTTTTTTTGTCTTACTTTGTAGAAGAGCCAGATTGATTCGTCACCTTGTTGTTGTTGTTTTTTTCGTTCACTTTAGTCTGCTCCAGTAAGGCTGAATGCAGTCGAATAAAGGAAACCAGTCAATAAAGTGAACGCTAAAAATGAGCACTTTGAACTATTGACTAATTGTTTAGAAATTTTTTGATACCAGAGCTATCCGGTGTATTGACGTTGATTCGATAGTTATACAGAATCACAAATAGGCTATCGGTACAAATCTGTTGGGTATAATGATCAGGATTCGGTAGTTATCATGAATTCGGTGAGCGAGTTTACTGAAAATATTCGGTGATTTTTCAATACCAGAACTATTTGGTATATTTTTGGAGTTTCGCTAGTTGCACATAATCCCGAATAGGCTATCGGTCGAAAATGTTCGGTGTCATGGTTGGGATTCGGTAATTTATTTGGTATAATTTTCAGGATCCAGCCTTTATTGATGCTACAATCTGAAGTGTCATGCAACCATAGGTGCACGGCTAGTTAGCCTTGAATTCAGGGGGGGGGGGACCTGACCAAGCCAAACATTTTCTAGAGCTATATCGAATTTCGTTTACAGTTCAGACACTTACAGTTGAGCGTTGACCCGACCACATCTCTGCTACGAAGCTGCAGAATTTTAAGATCATTAAAAGGTGTATTTCTCTCATGTTCAAAAGAAATGCTATGTTATATTTGTGTAAAATGCAATTTCCGGCGCAAAGCCATGGAAAATTTCGAAACTTGCCATTCAGGTTCAAGTTTGTAAAGCCATTAACCTTACGCTTGCCTCTTTAACACCGACAAGTGCGAATAATTTTAAAAGCTAATATTATGGCGCGAAGCTGCCAACATTTAAACTTATTTTCAAAACCTGTCATTTTGCTTGTAGTTTCACCTTTTAAATTTTCTTTGGGCGATTAGCATACATGAGCTATTACTCGGAAAAATAATAGCGTGCTATTACTATTACTATTACTGTAATGTAATAGCAAAGCTATTACTATTACTATTACTGACCGAAAAAGTAATACTATTACTATTACTATTACTTTTTAAGTAATAGTAAAAGCTATTACTATTACTTTTGTGTGTATATGATTTGAACCCATATTGCCCATTTGTAATGTATTAACTATATCCTACAAGATGAAAATCCCGCTATAGGAACGCAGCTCGCAGCGAAAGAACTCGGTAGTATTTGTACGCGGAACTACGATCGACCTCCGTCGGGTCATCTTCATACCACTGACAGGGTATGCGGAGGGTGCTGCTGAACTTAAGAAACTTGAGCCGAGTTTCCCATCTTGTAGGATTAGTTTGTCCATGGGTGGAAACCCAATTGCGCCAAAGATTCACGAGGAGACCTCGGCTTTTATTCAACTTAGCCTAACAATCCCGTATTTTGCATTATTGCATCACATTGCATGGGGATTAAATTTGCATACAATCGGTCCTCTGAGGTGGGGAATTAACTAAGGATACTAAACTAAAGCCAGACCAGAGCAATGGGAATTAGGGCAAAGTAATAGTAAAACTATTACTATTACTTCATAGATAATAGTAAAACTATTACCATTACTTCATAGATAATAGTAAAACTATTACTATTACTATTACTTAGTAAAAAAATAATAGCGAAAACTATTACTATTACTGCAAATAGAGGAAAAATGTAAAAGTTTCGTGGTGAGCATGGCCACATATTTGCGAGTTCAATACTTTCCAGATCTATTTTGGCTGGTTAAGCCAGAAGTTAAACAGCTGCACCTACAAAATCTTTCTTGTATATTGTGCTTAAAAATACAAACATCAAACTTTTGGCATTGCCCACTCGCCTCGAATACAGGTTGGTGACTTCACTGGTTTTAATCACAAAAAAGTTATTGAAACTGAGCTTAACCTCTTAAATTGCTTTCCTCCCTCATTTCTCCCTTGACAGCCCAAATCTAAGACCCATAGCCTATTTTGCCAAATGAGGTACCAATATTTCGAACCCAAGTCCTCTGATCCTAGCAAGTAAAGTGCAAATAGGAGCCTGCCGCTGTGTATTTCAGGTTTTGTAACAGAGACCTTAGGTCCCAGTAGGTCCCTTTTTCGTTTAAAAAAGTCCCTATTTCCAAGCCTCCAAACCTGTGGCAGCCCTGGATCTGGGAAAACAAGGTTTCGTTGAGCATTTGGTCGGGTCCTTTATATAACTGCCAAGTTGTTTCGTCCTATAGCTTACGTGGAAGCGCCCGAACTAGCAAAAGTGAAACAGAGGGAACGACATTACACAATCGCTATCTGGCACTTGTGCCGAAGGTTGAAAGTGCAAAAAAAAACGCTAATAGTTACGTTTTTGCAGATACCATGTTATATGTTACCACGGTAACTGGATCTGCAATTAGTCGTTTTTGCAGTTACCGTGGTATCTGATATACGGTTGCTTTGCAAAAACGACAATTGCCGAAATTGCGCTTTTCGAAGTCATCCCAAAATAAAAACTGATATCCAGTCACATCACTAAGTGCCATACTTCTTTCCCCCCAATTTGAAAGTGAGATGACTTTTTCAGAAACCACGGTCTGTTACCACGGTCGGGCTATGGTATCTGAATATAAAATACCACGGTAACTGGCCAGATACCACAATAACTGCAAAAACGCCTTTTGACCGTGGGATCAGATACCACGGTAACTGCAAAAACGACTTTAGACCGTGGTATCAGATACCATGGTATCTGCAAAAAAGCAACTAATGATTTGTAGAGAAAAATATTTGCAGAAATTGTTTGGAAAATTGAACAAGACCAAAGGTTTCGATGGGATCCCAGAAATTTAATATCTGATCTAGACAAAAATTGTCTAGATCAGATATTATTGGGTCCAATTATTGGGTCTTGTCTTCGCCAGATCAAGTCTTCGCCAGACTCCTTGAACATTTATACTATTTAGAAACAGCTTAAGGCCAAATAGCAAATCATCTGAGAAAACCACGTTCAGATATGGATTAAGCATGTGCGTTTAGCCCTATAGGTCATATCTATTTTGACGAAACTGATCGAAACTTCCTGCCTTAGCCTACTTCTGCCAAATTTCCGGTTTCTGGCGAATTCCGGAACTACTTGTCCGGCAGAAAAACAAAGCCCAAAAACGAATTCAGCATATCAAGTTTTCACCATACTCCGTCAGTGGCATTGACCCGAGTAGGCTACCTACCAAGGCCGACAGATGGATTCAAGATGCAAAAGTAACCCACTATTGAACTATATACCGCTCGATCGATCGAAAAACTATCGAAAATACGGAGGACACCGCTCGTTCCAATATGGGTTCAGCATGTCTTCTTACCCCTAAGTCGAACATCTAATCAACTTCAAATAAAACTTTTACTTACTTGTCCGGCGAGAAAATGGTTTTCATATTCGTGTTCAGCATGTCTTCTTACCCCATAATCGACTATCTCATTAGCAGTTTGAAAATATTTTGGGACAGCCCACAACCACCTACTCTTTTCGCATATACCAACCCCTTCGACCTTCGATTACACTAGCTCTGTCCGACATTCATAGATTACGCGCTCTGTGCGGCATCCACGCGCAAAGCTATACTAGTGTGAAGAGAAGGGGTAGCCGAAAATTGGTCGACAAATTTTGCCGGATTCCGGTTGAACTACTTGTCCGGTGAGAAAATAACTTTCATATTCGGATTCAGCATGTCCCCTTACCGCTATCCGTGGCCGAATGGTTAGCGCGCCGAACTCGCAAGGGAAAGGTCCCTTGTTCGAGTCTCGGTTGTGCCTGCTGTTTGGTTTCGAGCGGGGGTTAGTGGCGTAACACTGTAAGACAAGCCAAAGTCCACCCAGCTTCAAATGGGTACCTGGAGAAATCAGGGGAAGGTGACAGGAAGGGTGTGCGAAAGTTAAGGATGGCTGGCCCCCAACCCCCCATTGCACTTGCTGGCTGAGGGCCGAGAATCGGAGATCAGCACCGCCAGCTTGGCCTCTCAGGGCTAGTGCTGATACCTTTACCTTTACCCCTAAATCAACTATCTGAATAGCTTAAAAAAAAAAAAAATTGCCCTTGAAACCCCTCCCCACCCTCAAATATAGGGATACATAGCCCGTCTTCGAACTTGACTTGTACCTTGACCCAAAGGATCCTCCCACCAAGTTTCATCAAAATATCCCAATCCCTTCGAGAGTTATCGTGCTTACAGACGGACAACTTTTGCGATGTCATAGGTATCCCTCCAATTACGTTTTGGGATCCCAAAAAACAAGTGGAAAATTGCCACAAACAAAGCGCCCTGCCGCCTACCATAATTCTCTCCGCTGCCGCTGAATTTTGATCCGGCGCGGCTTCAGGGACTAATCTCATGGTCGCACTAAGTCCTCGTTTGAACTAGCGACTTGAATTTGAGTAATCTAGACATTGCGAATTTTAGAATGCTTCCAGTTTAGCTCCTTAAAATCTTCTTTAATTTGTCACATACAAAAAATACATCCTTTGGTACTTCAGCTATGTAATAAATACCCAAGTAGCCTCTGGGTAAATTGCAGATTTCACTGTTTGTTACTGAGTTTGCAGTCCCAGCTGAATCCTGGCATTTACAAGCCCTTCTGCAAACTCCCTATTATCCTTTTGTAGAGCTACAGCCTTTTCAAGGTCGGTAACAGCTTCTTTGAAGTATCCTGGAAAAGCGTACACTTCTAAAGTAGTTGACTGATATGGGGGAAAATGGAGGATAAACTATTACCAGTGGATACTAAGGATTATTGGGAAACTTTAGTGTGGACTTTACCTTTCCTTTCTGGAAAATCTAACACCAACCATTATTATTCACCAATGATAGCACCCTGTTTATTCAAATTCTTTTATTTTCGAAACAGTGCAAAGTTGTTTCTTGTTGAAACATTGAAATAAAATATGGTGCTAGTAAAAATGCAATAAAGTCACTGAGATGATTCCGAGAAACGTGTGCTCATTAATTATTCACAGGGTTGGATACAGCATTCACTAGCTTAGTTCTAGTACATAAAAACTTAAAAAATATTGAAAAATCTCAGAGCAAACTATCGAAGAAATAGACACTGCCAAATTTGTAGCTATTTTTTACTTTTCATTCCACCAGCTAAATATTTTATTTCTCTTTCACCTCATGGTCGCACCAGGTCCTAGTTTCAAATTGAATGTGGGTCATCTAGGCAGTGCTAATTGGGAATGCTTCAGAATCACTTGCTTTGACTCTGTCGTAAGTAGCCTGAATTTGATATTTTTTTCTGGTGATACAAAAGAGGATCAACTTACCCATCCGGTAGTGTATGGTTCCACGATTATAGAGGGCTTCTGCAAGGTTTGGCAAATAGTCCAGGGCTTTATTATAGTCCTCTACTGCATCATCAAACTCCACTTGCATATATTTGGTCCATCCTCTGTTGTTGAAGAGCTGAGCAAGCACAAATGACTTTTCTTGCTCGTTACTAGAAGGAATAAATAGGTATTATAGGTTTATATCTTGCCTAATAATTAAGGACTTACACCTCACAAGTCCTGTAACACCACACTAGTAAGAAGATCAGATCTATGACCTTTTCAACCTCAATAACTCCAATATATACTGTTGGCTACCAGCAACAGACTTGCCTGCAGTAGATTTTCAGAAAAAGATTAACCTACTCTTACCAGTCCAGGCTTGAAATGAGTCATTAGTGTATTTTTTTTCGTAACGTCCCTGTGCTGGGATTGGGTAATTTGCATGCTTGAAATACTGTATTGTTGTTTACACTACAATCAGAGCCATCTTTATATATCATTTAGTCTTAGGAGAATCTTGTGAAACTGGTCTCCCAGAATTGTTGATGTTGTTGTTGTGCAATGGGCAAAGGAATGAGAGATCTCCTTGTATTTGTGAATGCAAGTCACCCTCACAACAGAATCTTGTTAAGTAAGCTTAGGTTAACAAAGCACAGCAGCTCAGATACAAATACTTGTTTTGCAATTCACAATTTTGCTTTCTTACATTTCGTTAGTTGGCCAGCATGACCTTGGATGCAAGGGTTGCAAAGTGATAGCTCCAGAAACTTAAATACTCATGATACTTTTGTCTTGACATTAGCTAGTAGGCCTACCAGTCACTGTTTTGTGTTCTTCGAATTTCCTGTGATAGTTTCATCTCTTGGTCTCGGTAATCTACTCCTTGGTCATTTTTCGTATGAACCATTCTGAAGAGCTTGGTTGGAATGTTTGCAGCGAACCTGCAAGTTTGATAATCAAGTTTACTTAATTTTTCACATATTTGAAACAAATAATCTTACTTCACTTCATGGCAGAGTGCCAGTGTGGCAGTCTGGAAAGCTCGACTGGCTTATCCACCGTGTAGCCTATTCTTGCCAACCGTGGCTGAAACTGGCTTCACTTTCCGAGGCTGTTTTGTCACTCAGCTGACAAAGTGATTTGGAGAGTGAATCCACTCTATACATGGAAACTGGATTTGGCAAGTCAGCAAGAATTTGTAAAGGCACAACATTTTTCTGTTTGTTCTTTTGCTCTGCAGATTCTCGCTTTGTTTTTACAAAGCAAGTCCATGAGATAATGTAATTTTATAAGTGTTTTAAATTGTTTTTGACTTCCGCTGCTATTTTTGTCATCGACAATGATATTAAGGTAAAATAAAGTGAATTTGAATTTGAATGAGAATGCAGAATTGCTTTCCAGATTAATTGATCGCCAGAAGATCTTCTTAACAATAGTGACAAATACAAATTGAAGGTGGTCATTCTAACTGAATACAATATTACAATCCCCAATGAAATTGGGGTAGGGTAGCCACAAAAACACCTAGTGGCAAAAGTTGGCAATTTTTTTGTAATGAATCCATGAATTGCTGTGAATTTTCCTTATCAGTTTTACCTATCTAAAACATCTCCAAACAATATTTTGAAAATACCATTGTATTCAGGACAAAATTGTCTATTTTATAAGGCTAACAGTAAGATGTCCTAGCTATTTAATATTATTTCTTAATTCAATGTAAATTTAGATGTAAAAAAAAGTAGGTGAACTTGCCTAAAAAAATTTGTTGATACTAAGGAGGAAAAGTCAGCAGCCTATAGCAGCAATAGGTCTATTGGATTGTAACCTTGATGATCATATTCATATTTTCTCATCTAACTCACTTGCTGGGACTCCCCATGCACTCAAAACCAGCTCAAAATCACCCAGTTTCATAGAATTTCATTGAAGCACATAGTTCCAAGCTGGTCACTAGATGGACAAAACCCTAAAGTCAATGGATGAACATAGGCATTTCCTTATGTAAAATACTGTTTTCTAAAGAAGATTTAAGATGCTTAGAGACAAGATAGAGAGGTGATTTTGGCCTCAAATCAAAGCTAAAAGATAGGAGAATCACTTTCTGATCTTCAAAAGCTCAAGTTTTATTAAAAAAAAAATAGTGGCTACCCCCCGGCCCCAAGAATGGGGACACCCAGCAAGGAACTTCCTGAACAAAACGAAAAAAGACGAGACCACTAACGACCCATCAGTACTCAGTGGACAAGCCATCAATCCTATAAAAAATAAAATTGCAATAAATTTCAAGGCCTAACCCATCAGCTGCAGTATGCGGTTTGACTTTGAGTCTGCACTACTGTACATATAATTTTTGGTCACATCCTCTAGGCTAACCCAAGCCAAACCTAGCTGTCTGCTATCCTATCAAATGTAGTCTCCCATCCACTAAATATTAAATATCATCACTTTGCCTCCACAGCTGTATCATTTACTTCGTTGGGTCATTGGCACAAACTTGGTTTCAGTTGTTTCCAGCTATAGTGTTGGGCGATATTCGATACGATAATCGAAATATCGATATTACTGAAAAATATCGATATTTCGATGTTGACTTTTCAAATATCGATATCCTCGATATTTGCATTCCCATGTGCAATCGTTTATTCGGGATTTTCAGAATAAAACAACGAATAAGGAGTCCAAACTTGAGTTCGATTGGGGAGGAGAAACACGACTGGGAAGGAAAACGTACACATGCGTACTCTTTATTGATGGGAATGTTTGATTTTGTTCTTTTAGTTCAAGTTCGTTGTTGTTAAGTTTTTTTTTCCATGAAAAAATGTAGCAGTATAAACAGTTTCAAGTACGCCAAATATCGGTTTACGATAATCGAAATATCGATTATCGAATTTAAAAATATCGAAATATTGATATTTCGATATTCCTCAGTATCGCCCAACACTATTCCAGCACCACAGCTTATGTATCTAGGCAGTTAAGCAAACTCGATTTATTTTTGGGACATAGTGGGCGGCGCCGGAGAGCCACAACCTTGCGACACTTGCGGTGGCCGATGGAACTTCCCAGTAAGAAGCGTGAACTCGGAGCACTCGGAGCTAGCGGGTGTGACCTGATATGCAAGGGATAAAGTGTGTAATCTGAGTGGTGTAATTTAAGTGGTGGTAAGCGAGTGTAAGCCGATTCAGAGGTAGGAAACGGCCCTCGTTTCTAATAAGGATTGAAAGATGTGGGGTTTCAACAAAGAGATGCAATGTGTGTTTTTTCCTTTTTTTCTCTGAACAGGTAGCTTGCCCAGAATCCAGGCCAAACCGGGATTAGTACAAGAGAAATTATTATTCAAAGTCGATTAGAAGATTAACGTGGTAAATTAGAGCGTCAATCTAGAGGTAAGAATACATGCTGATCGCTATGTCCCCGCCGAACAAGCACACTGACCGGAACCTGGCGGATGTCGTACATTTCGTCAAGGTAAAAACTATTCTCAAGGCGGTTGGAACATTTATCTGAGATTTACTGCCTAACCCGGACAGAATTTTAATTTTGTAACAGTAGCAGTTTTAACGGAATCCGGGCCAGAATAGAAAAACTGGAAAAAATTTAATAGAATTTAAAAAAATGGTTTGAAAGGTCCGATAAGACATGTTGAATCAGATTTATTCTTGCCTCAGATGAATAGCACGGATATTTTTGTATCTAACGTGTGTGGGGTTCGGCAAAGACCGAACATCTGTAAGATCTGATTGTCTGATGACCAAATAGTCCATGTGGTCTTATTACAAGTTAGTGCTTGCAGGATATTTAAAGTCATTGTTTTGTGAACTTTTTCATTTGTCTATCCCGACCAAAGCTAAATGCAATCATTGTAATTGTCGTGATATCACAGTACAAAAGTGAGGTTCAAATATACGAAATCAATTATTTGTATACTGATTCTTTTGCACTCTTTCAAGATTTCAAGTAATCACTCCTCCTTATCCCCACAACATATTCTTTTATTCACCTTATCGTAAGTAAAAAAAGAAACTGGGCAAAACAAGGCAGAAGTCTCTCCCCTCTCCCCTGCATTCTCACGGAAAGGCAACACAGCTAGGCAGATTTCCGTCCCCGCCACTGCGTTAGACGGTGGATCTACGCGTAGGAGAGCAGGTGCCGGGCTCGGAGATGTGTCCCAAAAGCTTCTCATGGGGAAGATAGGAGCTTGCTTAACTGCCTAGATACATAAGCTGTGTCCAGCACGGTTTCTGCATAGGCAGAAGCCGAGTAGCACCAGCGTTGCCGGACGGCAATAACATGAGCAAGCCAAAAATTAGCAAAAAAAATCGTTTGTGTAATTTTTTTGGTAAATCAGTTATGTACCCGGGTAGGTTTCCAAACGGATGGAGGGAATAGTAGGAACTCTGGGCGAACAAACCAAGTTCATTTCCCGAAATCTAACTTCTTGATATGGCTAATTTCTTGATATGGCAGCTGCACCTTGTGAGTTGTGGGGCATCGCGTGGCCAGCGCATTGCGCAAATATTCGAAGCACTAGCGTACTGCTGGCGGATAAATGAGGCTTTAATTATGTTACTTGCTTTGCAGCGGGTGGTGAGCGCTGAAATAGCGGCAGTTTTTTTTTTCACCATAGAAATAAAACTGTCCGGCTGCCAGTAGTGCCCGTTGCCTAGTTGCTTTTATCGACGTTTCGTTTCCCGAATTCGTTTATCGCCATAGTGTGCGCTATGCCCATAGTTGTCGTTCATGGGCAACTTTACTTGTTGGAAGGATTGACCCCTTTAGAGCCTTGATTGTCTTCACGATTGATCAAATTGGTCGACTGGGATATTGAAAATGAACTTGTTTTCGCGTGGATGGCTGTAGAGCTGAACGGGTGATCCCGTCCACGCGAAAATGAGCAAAGCGATCAGGCGTTGAACTGCTGAGGAAGATGGGTTCCGTCCACGCGAAAATGCCCATCCAGCTGGATGGGAGCATCTGAGTGGGAAGGCCCACACAATATCCCCGTTCAGCTCAACGCTGCCCTCGGAGCGGTGTTGAACGGGAGACGCCCGTCAAGCTGGATGGCCCGTTCACCTGTTCATCCGTACACGTGAAAATGACAAAAAGATCGACGGCGTCCACGCGAAAATGTCCGTCGAGCTCGACGGGAGGTCGACAGGACCAGAGCCATCCACGCGAAAACGTCACCTTGATACACAGGTGTGTGACGTCCGGAGTCACTGGCGAATTGCATTATCCTCTACAAATGCATTATTTCTTTTGTCCTTGAATAATATCTAAGACAAGCAGACTTCCTAAACAGGGAAAATACTAATGATAAATATCAAGGTATGATAAATCTCCTCCGTGTATTTTTGATTTTCCTAAATTTGTCTCACTGTTGCCAGGTGCTCGTACATCAAAGAAAATACTTTAACTTCGCCGACAGATGATCAGGGTCGAGCTGTCGCGGATTGGAATCCTTGGCAGGATTTCCGCACCGTCGCAAATTCCATACTGGAAAGTTAAAATTGTTTTAGCTTTTGATGAAAGTGTAGAAAAAAGGCGGCCGGGAAAACCAGATCGTGTAGGTGAGCTACAAGTGCCATAAAAACGATAGGATTTTGAACAGATATTTATGCCGTGGACCCCCCCCCATCCTCTAAGCATGTCTGTGTCCTTGGCTTTCCAAGTTTTGCTTCTGTACTGTAAGTTGATTTTTCGTGTGTTCCAGTCTATGAAATGAAATGCTACCAAGCACCAAAGGGAAAACAATTATGCCGCCTCCAAGGCCTCCGGGTGACCCTGTGCGGCGCCGGCATCTCATTCCGGCGGGTGAGACCCAACGTGACCTTCTATCACCAAGAAGAGTGCCTCGACCCCGATCGGAACTGCTCGGATCAACTTTTGCCTCCTGCGAAAACTTGAGAATAGACACACGCGATAAGCCGCGACGCAGGCGAATCAGTTTACTCAAAAACTTCAAAAGTGAAATCAACCTGCGAAAGACAGAGTCTATTTTAGATTTGAGTGAGCGGGGGGCACCAGAAGGCCAAGAGGACCCTGCTCTCCACACTTCATTTTGCTCTGGTGTGTCCAGTGTGTCGCTATTCAAAGCGAAGGAACAGCCAGACAAAGCCGCGATTCGCGAGTGGGTGTTGGAGAAGTTGCGGAGGCAGACTGCCCAGTGGTTTACAGTATTCGTTAAAAGTGGTGTAGTATGTGAGAGCCTTATCGAGCAGGTCGTGATACCAAAGCCAATGGAAGAAAGAAGGACAATGCATAGGATAAGTTTGGCTCCTGGTGAAGTTATCAAAAAGGTGAGTGGTATCTTGCTTGTAACACTCGCAATAGAGGACAGATATGTTATACCCATTCGGTGTTTAATCGTTTACAATAGGCTATCGGAGCTGGTATTATCGCCGCTGCTAGCGTAGGAGTTGCTCTTCACTAGGTCCTCATTAAAGGATTTCAAGTGTACTTATTTCAATCACAGTGCCTCGGATGAGTCCTTCATCTTTATTTGCGGCACTACCTCCTTGAGCCGGGAGTGAGCTGTTTGCTTGCCTACTGTGGTAACCGTTGTTAGCCCTCCCTCGGGCCGGTGCTTGCCTACTGTGGTAGCCGTTGTCAGCCCTCCCTCGCCAGTCGGCCCCCATCGAGAACGTATGAAGGCCAAGATGGAGTTACCTTGGACACGTACTGCACATAAACGATTCCAGAATCTCCAAAGCAGCATTATTCTGGTTACCCGAAGGCACCCGGTGACAGAGGAAGACCCAAAAATACACATTGTCGCACCTACAACAATGATCTGCAGCACCCCGCATTACAGCCCGATTGGGATGACATTGTCGCAGCCGCAAGCTTGAAGGGCGACTGGAGACTCTACCTGGACGCCTCTGCAGGCACAGGCTGACAAGCTGATACACATACACCCTCTTGCCCCATTTCTCTGTAATCAAAGAGAAACTCCAGCCCCCCACCTCTGAGGGAATGATCTTTGTCCGACTTGGTGTACATTAAGAGGCAGGAAAGCTTGTCGAGAGCTGTCCGGACTCTGGAGTCATGGGACATCGGAAGCCAAGACACACCAGTGATCACCTCGCACGCACCCAAGTATCTAACATAGTAGCCATTACAAGTGCGACTGTATCTATTGATGAGTTTTAAGTGGATGTTTATTTCTTTTAGAACTGGAACATCTTTCTTCTGGCACCAGAGGATGTCTGCTGTCCCTCAACGTTTTGTGTCACGAATCAAGCTCTTTATTCTCTGGATCTGGACGGACGAGTCGAGACTAGGATTTTACACATAGAAATTAAATGCATTGAAGTAAGTGTTCCAAATCATCCGCCCATATTTAACCACGACCGATAAACGGTCGTGGTTAAAATTGCGTCGCCCGTTATGTTCTTGAAGAGGTATTGGAGGTATGATTCCTCTTACCTTTCGGTTGTGTACGCCGTCCGCCCTTGCAGCCTGACGGACAAAATAAAAAGGCCTAGAAACACATAGCCTATCGAAGAGCGTTGTGACGAAAAGCTCTTCCCTGGGTATAGGTTAAGAGACGGTCAAAGGATATACCTTCACGCTGCGGCTCTGATGAGAGAGATGAATGTCTATCTTCTCATTGTTGATACCGTTTACTCGTTTTACCTTTTGCTCATTTTACTTACCCGTTTACTCGTTAAATTTCTTTCTATCAAACGCGACACACAAAATTTAATATTTCAGATTTTTGATCCTCTCCTTTAGGGGGGGGGGGGTAAATATTATATTTTTTTCAAAATGTTCATGTCCCAGATCTGTAAGAAACATTTGGGGAGAGCCCTTCTAACTAATGTACGTCTTCAATGAACGCTAACGGGTAAACCTATGGGAAGTATTTGCCAAGAAAGTAAGTTTTCTTTCCATGAACAGTAATGAAATGCTTAGGCTAATCCTTGGTTCCGCTAAAGCTAATTTACTTCCTTTTCAGATATCCTGCAACTTTGCCCGTGTTGACATCACTTCGCTGGATGATATCAAACTGGAGCTATTTGTACCTGACCAAGAACTCTGTCTGACTGTTGTGTCTTTCATTGAACACTCACGACGGCGGTTAAAGGAGATAGACATTCGAATTTTAAAGCCGGACTACGCTTTGCTTGTAAGTTGAGTAGGCTACTTAAAAGTAACAGATTCTTAGAGAAATTATGTAAACGGATGAGGAGGGGGTTGACAGTATGTCGTGGGCCATGGCTCTTGAAAGTAATCCTTCTGTCCGAGAGGACTGCGAATCACAGTTGGGCTGGAGCGCGATGATTTCTGCTAGGAGCGGATAGTCTTCTGGCACAGAGACGCTTCTGAAACACTACTTGTGGTAGTTGTGGTTTGCACGCATCGGCTTGTGGGGGGTGATCTTTTTGGTTTCGGTAGCGCAGGGCAACAATGGATCACTGACGGTTGGTGGTTACTTTTGTGCCATCTTACGCAAGTTTTGTTTTGCCTGGTTTTGTTGTTCATAACCTTGTTCTGGCAATTCTATGTGAGCCTCTGTATGTGACAGTACAGTCTTTATGACAGATATTCCTGGTAATCTAATCTGTAGAAAAAATACTACAGGTCAGGAAAGGAGGGTTTCAAGTATAAAGTACCCACTGACCGGGGGGGGGGGGCTGTTACCAGACGTGTTCAGCTTGCCCCCAGGAGCATGACGGATCCGCATGTTCGCCATCACAAACACTCAGGAGACGGGATGACCCTCTCCGTCCCGTGGTTACACGGCACGAGCGAGAGAAAAGGACAGCCGAAGCAAGCATGAAGTGCAAGTTGCTCTTCTGTGATAAGCACGTGGTCATCGATACTGATATTGCTCTTGCAGCAAAGACCTCCATTCATCAGCACGCCCATTAATGAAGGAATGTTGTTAGCATGCTCCTTGGCCTCACAGTTTTCCGCAACGCTGGCGAGATTAGTATCTCTAAAGGCATTCCTTCCATATTTCACTAAACATTTTAACTGCCTACTTGATTTTATATTCGTTTCATTTTGTTTGTGTTAGTTTGTGTTTTATTCCTATTGTTCTTGAGTGTTTTTTTTTCTAATTTCCACCCGTGTTCGCCTGGTGCTACTAGGGTTTTGGATGAAATTGATTGATTGATCGATATATTTTATGCTTTTAGGCGGACGCGAGTTACGACTGCTTTGTTCTTCGTGACACAGATGGTGGCGGCGCTTTCGAGCTAGATGACGCTTCGGAAACTGCGAGTGGACATCTCATGTACTGCCGACTACACAAAGAAAAAAATATCAAATGGATATCGGGCTATTTTGTATTAAGGTAGGTCCGTGTACCCTTCTGTTTCATTCAGCTGTCTCCAAAGTTGCCTACCAAAATGAGAAAGTCAGTCGAAAAGCCGCATGATCCCCCCCCCCGGAATCCTACCCAGTGAAAGATTCCAGTTAGAACTAAGAAACTTCACATGTGCTCTCTTTTTATATTTCTGCTAACAGTATGGAATCTCTGAACACACTGAAGTCCACTTCACGCTGGACAATGTTATACAAAGATGCCAAGCTCATTCTTTCCCATTCATGAGTTGAAGGAAATGTATTTTTTTAGGCCAGTGAGGCCTTAGGATGGACAGTTTCTTCGAATCACATTTTCTACATCGCTCAATTGCGTTAACCTTCAGCTAGCAAGCCTAGACATAATTGAACTACACGAAGTGTCGTTTGGTTTGGTAGCTAACTTAATGCGCATGTTTTCTGTTTTCAGGGGCCGGATACTGCAGTGTTTCACGTCTCCGAATGTCCCGCATCCTAAATGGGATATACCCCTACGCGAGACAGGAATGGCTGTGTCTCTTGGCACCAGTTCGAGCCTTCGACCCAACACAATCGAACTTTGGTATCAGGAAAAGACAGTTCTTATCTTAGCCGCCGCGACCGCTGACGAAGCTCAAACCTGGTACAACAAGTTGTATAGGACTCTTGATGCTCTTTCCCCTGTGGTAAGCTCTGACGGACTATACGTATAGGCATGGGACTCGATCTCTACTTGTGATTCTAATTTCCATGCTAATACTTTATTTAAGACCGGCTAAATTCACGAAGAGACTAGCGTGCACTGTGCAGTAAATATGGACACAAAGCAATAAAATCAACAAACTGTCAGTGAATTCAAGATCTCGACAGCTTTCATTCGGACCTAAAAATAAATGGGCGGGATATTGGAGCGTGCTGAAAAGAGAAGCAGACCTTTAGCTAAAGAGCTGAAACTTCTGAGTGACCTTGCGGTTCTGAAAGTAGTGAGGAAGATGCATCCGAAACTGTCAGTGTTCGTATAAGGAGACCTTGGAGCTTTTAAGGTCCATACATGGTGTAGCCTAGAGCAGCAAAGGACTAGGGAGCGCCGAACTTATTGTAAGCTCGCCTAACCGCCTTGCTGTTATTGCGGGGTGGATTCTGACGAGTTTCAGAAAGCTGTTTTCTTTTCGATACGGCGGTACTTCTGCTCTTTTCTGTCCTGTGTGTCCTTTGCCCCTATGTTTAACATGTTAATGTTGTTTTGTTTTGTCTTCTGTATTCAGTCTTCTGCAGAATTTGTTTTTGTTTTTTTAGAAAACCTCCCGGCCCCCTGCGCTTCAGCACAGAACTTTGACAGTGAGCGAATCCAGTGTTTCTTTACTTTCCTGGGTGTCCAGACAGTTGTCAGTGGAGCTATCTGCTAAGCTCGAACAAATCTCAACGATCAAGTTGGACCCAGAACTCGACTCGGCTTTTGCTGTCATTGTAAGTAACAACTCACAAGTTTAAGCAGTAGTAAAGAGCAAAGAGTGTGTTACTTTTCTCGCTTTAAAGTTTAACTGAAAAGGGCTGACATTCTAGTTACCCACCACTTATTCACTTAAAGAGGCTTGAAGACCCGATGAAAATGCGTTACGTCGTTGCTCCGCTAGTCACGAATCATAAAGTGGAATTTCCCTGTCGGATATGTGGTACCTCTACGCGCGTGTACCTGTGTTGTATGCTCAGCGAAAACGATTTACGAAAAATAAATGTTCATGCAGTGACTACCTTCCGCAAGCTCGTCACTAGCCACTGAAAAGCCGCGTATGTATTGAGATTCAGTTTTTCTGCATCATAGTAGAAATTTGCGTTGTGAGGACGTCCGGAGATATTCTGATCGTCATACTAGAGTAAATAGTGAAAAATAAAACAATCCCTTAACACAATCCAAATAATGCAGTGTATTCAGTTAAATGATACTGTCGTGGCCTGCCTAGGAAAGGTCCGAACGTAACGAAAGCAGATTTATTACTGACTAGAAAATCAACACTGAAATGAATCAACAACTGAAATGAATGGGTGGACTCCCATTGGCTGGCTTCTTCTCGCTGACTCCGTCACATCTCCCCCTCCTTAGTTTCATCGTCGCAGGGACCCTTGGAGAGAGGGTTCGGGACGTCACGCTGCTGGCCCGGCCAATAATCCTCAGCTGTACTCGTTGCGACGTTTGTTTGGCGAGCTGAATAAAGACATCGTGTACAACGACAGAAATCTCATTTCTGTGGCCACCTTGTGGCATCTGTTGGCAAGCTCGTGCACGGCCCTCCGCTGTACAGAGTTGATTTCTGCAAACAATATATACATAATTTACAAGTGGCTTTACGTCTTGATTTAACTCCGCACTTCCGTTGTCTTTACCCGTGCTTGTTTTGACTTGCGTAACAAATCCCGGATTTGATATGACCCATCTGGCAAACCTCGGTCTTGCGTTTTCTTGTAACTTGTTGCCACTTCAATGGAGCGTAATCGCACAACTAGAGTGAAGGGGCGTCCCTCCACTTAGTAGTCTCTAAAGGCGGACCAGGACAGTTCCTGGCGTAATGTCCGCTTTTCTGACATTTAAAACAAGAGACTTCTTTCTCAGACTTACCGAAAGCTTCCCTTTTGCCTTGCGTTGGCGCTCTGGTTGGCTCTTCGGGTTTCGACCGCCCTGCTTCGTGGGCATCAGCGTAGTTAACCGCACTTACTATGGCCTCTTCCACAGTTTTCGGTGCCGTTTCCTTCAGGAAGATCTTTAACCCTGGAAAGGTTACACTATTAGCAAACTGCTCTAGTACGAGTGCGGTAATAAGCTGCTTGAGCTTATTCGAAATAGCCGCAGCGGTTCCGACCGTTTGGCTAGTTTCAGATTCGGTTACTTGAAGCCATTTTCTGCAATAATGTTCTAGATTGTCAGCCAATTCTTGAAAGCTCATGTTCCCGGACATTTTTGCTTCTCGAAATTTTTGACGGTAAATTTCCGGCGTAATGTTATACTTTCTTAGTATAGCGGCTTTCGTTGTGCTGGAGCTGGCGAGTTGCACGTGACTTAGGTTAGAAACTACCTCGAGAGCTTTCCCGGAAAGTAAAGGCATTAGCTTCAAAACTTTAGTTGCGTCGTCCCACCCACAAAGATTCGCCGTGTTCTCATACGCGCTCAGGAAACAGTGTATGTCATCAGAAGAGCTTATCTTCTGAAGATTGGGATTTTTGGGCTTAGCCAATTGCTCTAGGAGGCGGTCTTTCTCTTCTCTGTGACGAATTTCATCAGCCTTCTGCTTTACTGTCATTAGATTTACTAAACCCTTGAACTCCTCTACTAAGGCCGCTAATTCCCCCATTTTGGAAACCGAACTGCGCGAGGACGAATAGACTTTAACTTGGTTACCTTCCGAACTACTTTCAGAAGCCACTTCCGACGTAAGTCACCGGATGCGCTTCGAAAATTCTCCCGATCTGAACGAGCTCTTGTGCTCGCTCTCAGTCCGTCTGATTCGAACGATTCTCCTAACCCGGTTAGGCGGTGCTTACCCGCATTCGTTTCCTCAACTTCCTTGAGTGAATAAATCTCAATCTAGTTCCGAACTAAATTGCTGCTTCTTACGAAACGAAAGGACTTCCTCCGATCGGATCACGTCAGTGCGCAATAGCTTCGAGCGTCAGTCAGCTACTACAACACTAATGAATGCAAAAATGTTGACACGATAAACAATCTTCTTAACTTACTTCTTTGTAGGAACTAATCCCTCGCTGTTCACCATATGTCGTGGCCTGCCTAGGAAAGGTCCGAACGTAACGAAAGCAGATTTATTACTGACTAGAAAATCAACACTGAAATGAATCAACAACTGAAATGAATGGGTGGACTCCCATTGGCTGGCTTCTTCTCGCTGACTCCGTCACAGATACAAAAATAAGTTGGCTTTTCAGTTAAACTTTAAGCTTAATTACGGTTTGGGCCAAAAATCGCTTTTCCCTTAATAAAGAGCTGCATATGTAGGTCATACGTTCCTCTAGGGAGCGAAGTGAAATTTGCAGAACGACGCGGTCACTCAGTAGTAGTCGAGCTATGCAAAGATCTTAACAGTAGGAAAGACAGGAAGCTCCGCCGAAATCTCGTCGAGAAAAATTGGTCTTTGTCCAACTTCAAACGATGAATGTGGGTATGAGCAAACAAAGAATACCCCTATAGACAAATCAAGAGGATGTGCAAACAACAACACGTGACACCTGTACTTTGACTATGGTAGAACGGTCGGTCAAGTGTCAAGAGAATGATCTTTTAAAGCCGACCAACCGGTAGAAGGCGCTTATTATCGCGACTCGATGTCATGGAGCTTATGGGAGTTTTCATGTCTTTCCACTGCTAATGTCTTTGTAGCTATGCTTCTATAGGCTATGGAAGCCGTATTGATGTTTACATTACACAAACGATGGTTAGTTGTAATGTGTGCAACTCGTATTATTGAGTGCCTAGGAGCAGCTGAGGGACTAGCTCCTGAAGTGCCTTTCTGAAGGGAGAAGCGAATCAAGGAAATCTTCATAGGCCTCGGTTCGACCCCCTCCCTCACTCAGGTTCCGAAATAGGAGTTGCGCCCTGCAACTCCAACCACTGCTAGGTTTCATTAAAGATTGCACTTTGTAAACGTTTCTAAGGATTGTAAGTGTTACTTTACGAAAAGATAACAGTAGTTTGAACTCGTTTTACATAAGCTGATGCCCAATAGCCCATCCTTTTGTTGGTGTTATCAGACTTCTGATAGTGTACCATTGAGCCAACCATTTGTTTATTATTTGTGACAGTTGTTTTTCCGCCGTCCATCTTTGAATTTACGCCGATTTCTGTCTTATAAACGCCTTTACTTTGACGCCTTTAGCTTCGCTTTGATTAACCATCTGAAGTCCAAGCGAACAGGTCAATGTGATTTCCTCCGTAGACCTGTTTTTGTTTCGTCTCTTGTCTTCTGCTTTTCTCTCTCATCCCTGCGTTTTCTTTGTCTTGATTTTTCGGTCATTCTAGGACTTTGAGTGGCAAGAAGCCGGCGACGACTCTGGAGACTGGGTCATTCATTTTCCTTCCTGGAGCCAAATGGAGGATTTTTTGTCGTCTCTAAGAGACTTGATGCCAAACACTGCCGAAGTAAGATTTCGTCATTTGAAACTGGATACGCGCAGCTCATTCCTGACCTAGAAACGTATAAAATTGCTGGAATTCTTGACTTTCTTCCAGCTCACGGGCCCTTTTGGCTAGAAGAGGAGTATTTGACACAACATTACCAGAAAAGCATAAAAAAAATTCAGTCTACGATGACCTTTCTGATAATTATGACACCGATTAATGCTAGTGGTAGGGGAATTGTCGGTTGTCTCTCAATCATACTCTAAGCAGTTTGAAGATGCTGCAATTCACTTAGGCCCATTATTTAGCCCAAAGACCACTGGCTGAAAGGTGGTCAAGAGGATTGACTGACCGTTCTAAAGCTAAGCTCCCACTGGGACCGACAGTGCCTGATTACCAATAGTCCGAGTAGACACTTGAAAGAAAATTACAGTGAAGCTTTCCTAAATTATTTCAGTGCAAACTAAAAATATGGAGTGTACAGTAGTGACGGTCATCCCCGCTTAGCGGCCGACAAACACACTTCAAGGAAATTATTAGAAATAAAAGGGGAGCCCAAAATTCTAACTGCCTAGGGGCTTCCACAAGTTTTAACCCTGTACTGGAGACCAACTTGCACTTTGATTTTCTACGAATTTTGCAGAGTAAAGTGGGACCTTTTCAGACAACTTCCCGTCAAGCGAAGCGAAATTTTACTCCCGTGGGAAATGTGGTTAATGGCCTTTTTAATAGTTAAAAGTGCGAACACACCGTCGGGGTCGAGCTTTTCCGGACTGGAATTCCCGCTCGGATTTTCGGCACCATCATCACTTCCATAGGTGTATTCTCGCCGTTTCCCGAGGACTCCACTTAAGGAGTCCCCGCGTTTTTGTTTGTCCTGGGGACTCACTCCTCCCCACGGACGGGGAATGCTCCGATTATCATCATCATCATAATAAAGGACTCCATTTCAGATTCAGAGCGGAGTCAATTTTTGCAGGTGGTGCAATGTAGAATTACTTAAACACAACCAGAATGATTAAAACCAAAAATAAAGTGGATCCAGACTAATTTCGTCAACTGCATAATTTTCTTTCGAACAAAATGCATTTTAGAAGGATTCACCGTGTTCTAGTTGTTTTCCGTGCGCGGAGTCTGCGTGCAGTGACTCCTTGTATTCTCGCCGTACGTTCCCCTTGATCCCCCGAGGAGTCCTCGGGGAACGGCGAGAATACGCCTTATATGAAAAGTTGAGATTTTGAGTTTATGATGAACTTAAAGAAAATCCGGCCGGGATTTCCTTATCGTGCATTCGCATTATAACTGAAGGACTTAACTGCACATTCTCAGTTAAAGGAACAGTAAACTTGACTACGCAACTTTCCGCCATCGAATCGCCCGGGGGGGCTTGGATAAATATACAGGGTCTGCTGACGGATTGTCGGGGGGTGAAGGAAATTAGAGAAAGATTTGTTGGTGGGGAACCCATACTATTTCCTAGTATTATGGAGTCGACGAGTCGTCAGGTAATTCGGTCTGTGTGTGAATATATTAAAGGAACAGTAAACTTGACTAGGCAACTTTCGGCCATCAAACCGGCCTGGGGGGCTTAGATAAATGTACAGGGACTTATTGTCGACAGGACCCCCCATCTTTGTTATCTCGAAACCCCTCCTTATTGTTCCCAGAGCTAGCTGGCAGGGCCTTGCCCCTTATGCACTGTAGTTACGCACTCATGCACTGTAAAAGTTCGCGATTGTCTGTGTTATCAACATACAGGGTTGCCACTTTACTAAAATAAATTCACTATGCAAAAGGAAAAAGGTAATACCAAACAAGAAAAGTACTCAGAACGTGTTGCTGGGTCATAGTCACCTTGGAAATAGAACCTGACAACTACTTTTTTCTTAAAATCTGCTGCCAAAGTAAAAAGAAAGTTCTATTGTGAGCACAATTGTACTACCGGTGGCAACCCTGTTGACATACATTGTATTACTTTGTTTCAAGGCAAAGATCGTGGGTTCGAGTCCTACTCCCGGCACACTTCTTTTTTTTTTTTTTCTACTAACTCAAAAGTCGAACTCTCGGAAACTGCCCGGAAACTGCAATGGTCGTAACAAGAATTTTTCTAACTCTCAATATCGACTCAGGGTACATTCTTGATTTGTCAGCTAGCTCCCTGAGCCAAGTTTGAGTCAAGTTTACTGTTCCTTTAAGTATATACTGGAAGTTTAGATTGGGTGTATTTTGGTTAATAGTAGAAGGGTAAAAAGGAGTAATTTTATTGTATGTAATATTGAAGGTTAATTTTGTTTGTTAAGTGCGAGAATGAATGCTGATGTATGGCCCTTTGTTGGCTTTAATAAATTATTATTATTATTATTGTCAACAGGCCCCCCGTTCTTTGTCATCTCGAACTGTCTCGAACCCCCTCCTTAGTGTTCCCAAAGCTAGCTGGCAGGCCCTTGCCCCTTATGCACTGTAATTATGCACTCATGTACTGTAAAAGTTCGCCTTTTTACATGTAGACTACAGAGTAACGACCTCCCCGACTAGACGCGCCGGGGTTCGATTCCTAGTCGCGGCACACAAACCTTTTGCTTTTGCAAACCTTTTGCTCAAAAGTCGAATTCTCGGAAACTGCCCGGAAACTGCAATGGTTGTAACGAGAATTTTTATTACTCTCAATATCGACTCAGGGTACATTCTTGATATGTTAGCTAGCTCCCCGAGTCAAGTTTGAGTCAAGTTTTCTGTTCCTTTAACGCCAACCTAATATTGCCGTACCAGAAAACACTAATTTCTTTCTCCTCATTTCTCCTGTGACTTTTTTCGCTATGTCTGTTCTGGCCGAGTGTACTCAGAAACGAGTAACAGGACTCGCGGATTGGTTCACGGGATGGGTCTACGCCCCTGGTCGTGAAGCCGCCTTCAGGGGTTGAGCGGATTGTTGTGTGTAAATACAAACACTACACGGATTAACAATGCTATTACGCGGGAAGGACTGTGAAAGGGAAGCTCAAGACAAGATGCCTGCTAGTGGCATTTTTTTGCTGTGCGCCTTGTTGCCCGGCGTCACCAGCTTACTATGACATGCGGGAATAAAATGTTAGAATCAAGTAAGCATCGTGATTTGCTACCGGAAGCGGCACGAACCGGATATAAAACGAGGCATCAAAATAAATTAGAGCCCTGCAAACCATCAGCTTCTAACCGGTATAGATCTTCTTTTCGTCAATATTTTGTTAAGCATTTTAATGAGTAAGTTGACATGTATGTTTTATAAATTATAGGGTCTTATTTAACTATTATGTTATTTGACCTAATAAATTCGTATCGTATCGTATCGTAAACCTTTACTTTTGCTTATTGTCTCCTTTTTCAGATATGTTACTTCAAAGAAGGAAGCTACCTACTACAGCGCTGCCGTAACGTGTCCCAGGCTCTTGGGTTCACCCCGATGTAGTGAGATTTCTTTGAGTTCTTCGTCTACTTTCAAGAAAGGTGAACGAGCAGCCTACCGATAATGGCGTGCTTTCGTGGGAAAAAATACATTAGACAGGAAAGGAATCCCAGTTTCCCGTGGAAAGTGTTGTCACCGCAGATGCCTTGATCCATGTGCTAAAACTGAATAAGCTGCGGCTCTGTTGAGGAAGAGTAGGTGCGGTCTCAGCTAATCCGTCTAACGAGTCTTAATCGAATATAAGAACGATTCTGGCGATTTGGAAAGCTCCGCTATGTGTGCGCGGACTCTCCTTGCGACTTCGACTAAAACTCGCCTCTCTTTAAAGAGCTGTTTTTGCGCTCCGCTAGTTGTGGGAAGTGATGTGGAAAGTGAATCCACGACACGAGTGGAAAGCGATCTAGGGGGGCATTTTCGCGTGGATGGCTTTTGAGTTCGACGGAAGATACCATTGACGCGAAAATGTCACTGAATGGTGCCATCCACATGAAAACAGGTTGAGACAGAGGAAGATGCCATCTTCCTCTACCCGTTCAACAGAGCTCGAGAAGCGTCGTTGAACGGGAGTCACCCTGTTCAGCTGAATGGTGACGTCACTGGCCGTCGAGCTATTTCTGCGAAAATGACCTTCAAGCTGGGTGGTATCAAGCTGAAAACAACAATCATGATGATCGGGCGTAGCATCCAACAGAGCCATCTACCGAAAATGTCCCCTGGGCAACTCAGCGAGAAGTTGTAAAGGCGCAATGTCTTTCCGTCAGTTCTTAAGCTCGGCGGATTCTCGCTTTGCTTTTTGGAAAGCAAATCTGTGAGAACGCCAGAATCACACTTTGCTATTGGAGTTCAGAAGCATCTACAGTGAGTAGTAGCATCGTCATGTTAAAGGCATGCCTGGATTCATGATGGATTATGAAAATCCGTTTGCAGTTTTGTCGGGGGTGAAGTCTTAATAGTGGTGATTTTCTCGATCACATAATAACTGCTGATCGCCTTGTCTAATGATCACTGTTGCATTTAATATCAGGTGAACATAAATCGTGTGCATTTCCTACATATGGCCATACGTGTAACACCTGAGGCCCTAGGCGCCTCTAGCGGGCTACTCGGCGGACTATTGATTGTACCACTATTATAGAAAGTTGAAGAGTGTATAATGTCCATATTCTCAGTATGTTACCTAGACAACAGATACATCACGTGGTTCGGTTTTCCAGGAAGATTTTTGTTTTGTTAACGATAATTTCAAGTATTATTCGTTATGATATATAGTGTCGATCGCGTGAAGTTATTCAAATACGGAATATGTCCATCTGGCGGATTTTAGCATTAGGAATAGCGCACGAATTGAGGCTGACATTTTGGGTTTTCCAGGAGTTGATTTGGCTTGATTAGAAAACACTAAAAAATATGGGCTTACAAATGGCACTTTTCAGATTTCACAACACACTCGTATGTATCAAGGTCAGTTATACCCCTGACAGGGGAATTTGGGGGGGGCACTCGAACCTCAAGCCACGGCTGGGGTATTGCAGATTATTGCTTGATTCGATCAAGGTGATTTGAACCCTGTTTCGTGAACCTCAAAGAGATCGGTTCGAAAAGTGGCTGCTGTGTGAGGGGAAAGCTCGGGGAATCCACGTCAGTATTTTGTTAAAGATATGAATGTATTAGCACAAGAAGCCCGTGGCCACCTGTGCGCTTACCGTTACAACAGGGGGAATCAGCCTGTTTTCTGTTTAATTAAATATATATATAACTAATATATATATTAGTATAATATTATATATAATATATATATTATTTAATTAAATATATTATATAAATATATATATAACCAGATTAAGTTAAAACTGTGCGCCGCAGGCAAAAATTTCGAAAATCAGCCTATTTCATGGTAAAATTGAGAAAACTTTAAACGAAACCAGATTGTTTTCCAAACTGCAGTGTGTCACAGACAAAAAAGAGTAGAAATAAAGTAGTACAGTAGATTAGAAAATTAAAAAGTAGAATGGTCCGAAATAAAGTATTCTACTTTGAAATAAAGTAGAAGTGGAAGCACTGGTGGCCACAGCGGTAATTACACTATATGCCACGTCGTGTAAAGGGAAACGGTAGCACAAACTTTTTAATCTTTGTACTCCCTGTTTTTGTTATCTCTTTTGAGGGGGAGAGGGGTGCGTTTTGTATTCTTTCAGTTAGATTTTTGTGTTCTTAATTTTATCTTTTTGATTCGAACCAAGGTATATTTGAATCAAACTGGCGTGGGGCAGGTGAAGGAGCTTCGAAATTAAGTAGGAAGCAGTAAACAGTAGTTGCGTAACCAGTGCATACCATCTTCCTATAGAAACACTAAATCAGTTTAAATCAGGTTTGGACATTCAGTTTGGTGTTAAGAGTGTTTTGAGAGATATCTAAAAGCGAGAACCTGTTTACCGCATTTATGATTTTATTGTACCACGACAATCCAGTCTTTCATAAAGAAATTTGGCGTTTTTTGCGGTAACCTTCTTTCGTATTTTTTGTGTTTTGTGTGTCTATAGAGGAGTATTCGAAGAACGTGTAGCTGCACCACTTGAGGCACAGTCCTGTACCTTATTTTTACGTGAAGATGGAATTTTGACGCGACAAGGGACTACCGTGACAAGACGAGTTTAGATGAACTTGCCTCGATGGCCCTCGGTGGCTCAGGTAGTTATCGCGTTGGCAGTTCAAGCCGAGGTCGCGGGTTCAAATCCCGCCCGAGGAGCATTTTTGTATTTCAGTTCACTACTTATAAAGTTTCCTACAGCGTCACATCAGGCAAAGTCTTAAAGCCAGGCTTCACCGTCCAGATTCCCGATATCCGGTCCCTCCGCAACAAGGCCGTATCCAGGGGGGGTTAGGGGGTTCGACCCCCCCCCCCCCCCGAAACCCACAAAAGTAATAGTTTTTTGTAGGCTTTAACCTCTGATCTAATTTTTTGTACTTTTTGGTCCGACCCGTGGGCAACCCCCCTCCCCCCCCCCGAAAAAAATTCCGCGGGCAACCCCCCCCCCCGAAATAAATTCCTGGATACGGGCCTGCTCCGCAATATCCCGGACAGTCAAGCCAACCCTTACAGATTTTCATGGTAATGATGACAGCTAAGCGTTTACACGGACATGAAATCCCGTCGTGTAGAAAGGAATTCCGGTCGACTTGAAAGGATTCCGTTCATGAAAACGACTAGAAAAAAGATCTAGCGGGACGAGAATTCCTTTCAAGTTGAAAGGAATTCCGGTCTACTTGAAAGGAATTTCGTCGGCGGCACTGGTGAAAAATGCTAAAAAAAAAAAAAGGTCTTGCTAGCATGTGAGAGCATCAGTCATCAGTACTGATCTTACAAATAATATCAAAACATTTTTTTGTTGGCTGGTAAATTTATTTTTGTCAGATTTTCTGGCTTGAAGAAACAAATTTTTCTCTCTGCGTGTGAACATAATCTGGTTTTCCTCCACTTGTAACTGTTCCTCCACTGCTATTCTTCAGATGTCCCTTCGCGTTTCTAGTATCTCTTGCATCGCAATCACAACTGTCAATCACTCTCCCTTCCGAAATTTGCATGTTTATCGTATCTGTGTTGCCTCTGTGGCACCTTCCAGGCATTCGGAATCCGGGGTGTCAAGCACCCCAGACTTCCAGACGTTTTTGGCCTGGCTTGACCTTCCACGTCCGTCTCGACAAAAACGGCTGTCTGGAATCCGGAAGAAAAGTCTGGAAGGTGAAGGCTGGCTTTTATACCTGCACTGCAGAAGATTGTAGTTCCCGAAGTGATCCCGATCTACTCCGGTGACTGGTAGCCTGATCGCTTCTGGGGTTCGCAGATGGTCTGCGGCAAAACCTCAAAACCCAGACCACCAAGGAGATGAACACAGAAAATGTATACTTTTTAAGAGATGTTGTAAGTAATAATGGCAAACTGACGAAGGTGCTGCAACTTCTACGTACTTCGAAGATTTCCCTATGGTATCCCTGTCACGCACGAAAGGACACAGTGTTAGTATGCGAACTTAAAAGCTATATAAACGAAAATTTTCGCATTTTTCGTTCAGCTCATCTATCGTAGGTATAGAGTCATACCAAGAACAAATAACCAAAAGAACCCCCGTCTTTCGATCTCTGTAATACGACCATGCGGAGTTGAATATATATTCCCGATGTCCTGCCCGATGCAAACGAGCGGAGGTTAGGAGCTATGCGGAACATCACAATTCGTACCCCTACAAACAGCACATCGCAGTAGGCCCGGAGAAAAAAAGTCGAGAACAAGCTACTATTGGTTGTTTAATACTGGGACGTCACTACAGAGCTTCCGGAATCTGGGCTTCCAGATTATTTTTTGACGTCTTCTGTAAATTGCAATAATCCGGAAAAAAGGGGCTTTTGAACTTCCAGATTTCCGGAATTTTTAAGTATCGCAGAAGAAATTAAAAAAAAATCTCGGAAAATCTGGGAACCCAGATTCCGGAAGGTGAAGAGTCACCTTTAAACAGCTGCTATGTCTTTTCCTCTTAATGTACAGCGGCGAAGAGGGAAGTAGACGGGCGTCAACTCAAAGCTCAGCAAGCAGCTCTAGCTCTGCTCAGTTTTGTCGGCGTATCCAAAGTCGGTGCGTGGAACCAAATTCATTGGGTTATTTGTTCTTGATCATACGCATGCCTCGACACATGCAACTGTCACGAAACTTGCGTGCATGCGCCGTTCGTTGAGTCAAATTGCGGTTTTTTCCGCAAGGATCGCTGAATGTAGAAGTTACCCATATTTTGAAATGGTTCAAGAACACATAATTCTTAGCCTTTAAAGAACATCCAACCCTTTTTTTTAGCACCAATGATCTATCCGATGTGTGGCAATTAGACCTAGAATTTCTGTGTCGTCCCTTCTCGAGAAGAGTACAGCAGCTAAAGCTGCTGCAAGGGAGTTCCTTCGTTTAATAGAAATTAACCCCGGCGAGGTTGTCATTAGATAGGAGATAAATGAGAGCTCTTTTGCTTACTGTCCTAGGATCTACTTTTGTCCAGTTTGTCGAGGAACGTTAATTCTTGTATACCTACTGCTTTGCTTCTTGTTATGGCTTTGGTCGGAGTCCATATTTCTTGGCACCTGCTTTGTTGTAGTACTGTGAAACGGTTCCTCCCATAAAATTATCACGTGGCACTAACTTATGGATTAGGAATCGCTGCCAGGATTCAGACAGTCACGTGTATGTAGTTACAACCACAGAGTTTGTTTTCAGAGACGAAATTAGAGTTGCACACGTGAGTTGTCTTACTCACGACATGTCACTTCAAGAGCTATGAACTAACAACATGATGAATTAAGAACTTGGCATCTGCTAAGATCCAATTGTATCTTTTTGGGGTAACTTTTAAGTAGTTTACGAATATAACATAAATACCAAATGTAAAAGACGCTGTTCTGTCTGTTCGAAGGTCTAGTCCTTCACAAAGAGTCTGGTCACACTGGGCTCAAATCGGCGTCGATTTGACAATCTTAGTTGGGGTTCAACCCCCCTCCCCCCCGAACCATACAAAAATAATCGTTTTTAGGGGCTTTAACCTCTGATCCATGTCTTGTTCGAGCTTTTTGGTCCGACCCACGGGCAACTCACCCCACGAAATAAATTCCTGGATACGGACCTGGCAGGATTAATCAAAGTTATTCGGGGAGAAAGGTAAAGAATTGCTAGATGTCAAAATGCCATCAGTCACATCTACGTCGTGTAATTTCTTTGTTTTCTGTAAAAAAAAAAATAATAAAGAAGCAACTGTTTCACGCCTTTTTCCATTTTTTCACAAGTGACAAAAATACTTATTTACATTTTTGCATGGTCAACAGCACTAAAAATACCAGGATATGTCCTGTAACATAAACAGAAATTATGTTTCGTTGTAATTGGTCTGCTGAATTTAAAACAACAACGCTTAGAATTAAAGTTTAACTGAAAAGCCAACTTATTTTTGTGTCATTTAGTTGAATACACTGAATTATTTGGATTCTGCAAAGGGATTTTTCTGTTTTCCACTATCTGCTCTAGTTATGACGTTCAGAATATCTGCGGCCGTCCCCACAGCGAAAATTCTACTATTGCGCGGGAAATTTTTATCTAAACACAAACAAGGCTTTTCAGTGGGCAGTGGCGATATTGGTGAAGATTGCTTAGTGCCTGAACAAAAAAAAAGGCATAAATCTTTCTTGTAAGGCATACAAAAAATTAGAGGTACCACAAATCACACAGAAATTCCACTATTTGAAAATCGATTATTCCTGAATAGCGGAACAACCAAGTAACGCATTTTCAGCGGGTCTTCAAGCCAATTTAAGTGAATAAGTGATGGGTAACTTGATTGTCCTATCCCAGTCCTTTTCGGTTAAACTTTAAGTCTATCTTGTTCTTCTTCTTTTTTTTTTTTTTAGCAAGACATGCCTTTTCTTGGATCTAGTGTGACCACTTCAGCGCCTAATTCTGCGCAGAAATAAGCCAGGTGTGACCAGAGGAAAAACTGAGAAAAACTACCCCCCCCCCCCCAACTTCCTCCACAGTCCCCGAATCCGGTCCGGTTATGTCAGTGATGTGTCTAGGACTTGTGCTTGTTCTTCCCACCAAGTTTCATCCCGAACCCTCGACTCTAAGCGTTTCCCAAGATTTCCGGCTCCCCCCTCCAACTCCCCATAGTGTCACCGGATCCGGTCTGGATTTACAATGGGGCATCTGAGACACGAGATCTGTCTAAATATCAAGTTCCATTAAGATACGATCACCCGTTCGTAAGTTAAAAATACCTCACTTTTCCGGATTCGACCCCTCAACCCCCCTTCCCAGATGATCGGATCGGGAAACGACTATTCTCAAGTCAATCTGTTGGAGTCCCTGACATACCTGCCAAGTTTCATATCGTCCTAGCTCATTAGGAAGTACCGAACTCGCGGGATCACTAGGAATCCGGACCCCCCCCCCCAACTCCCCCACAGTGACCGGGCGCGGTCCGGTTATGTCAGTCACGTATCTAGGACTTGTGCTTGTTCTTCCCACCAAGTTCCCAGCTCCCCCCAAAGTCACCGGATCCGGTCCAGATATTAATCGGGTGGTCTGAGGCACGAGATCTTCCAAATATTAAGTTTCATTAAGATCCGACCACCCGTTCGAAAGCTACAAATTCCAAAATATTCCGGATTCCCCTCCCTTCACTCCCCCAACGATGTTCGGATCGGGAAAGTGACTAGCAAAACCCGAACCGACCGACCGACGGACGGACAGAAATCGGACGAGAAATTGCGATCGCTATATATAAAAATTAAATTGATGTTCACATATTCATATTTTTGCCTTGCCTGATTCTACGCAATTTTTCTTTCTTTTATTTCGCTTCTCTGTCTGTTCCTCATCCTCATGACGTATGATTTATTTTCAGAGCTATTGGGCGAATTCCATGTACTGCAATTAGCATGCGCTGAGCCCGATGAATGGATCTATAAAGGAGCAGAGAAACTTCGCAATCACTTTCAATCGGAAGAAGTTTGTGTTCCTGACAAGGTCAAAAGTGGAGGTTAAAGGAGGAATATAGATTTTGTTTCTTTTGTGTTTCATTTTATGGGTAAGTTGAAAGCAGATATATTATTCAACTGAGTTTGAGCGATAGGCTCTCAAGACGATCATTTTCTACAGTGGCTGCAGGCGGATTGAGAGCTTTTAGGTCTACAGTTTATGGATAATTTAGGAACAACTGTGTACGAATTAACTCTCTATCCTTCCACTTTTAAAAAGCCTGAGCAGTAAACTTCTCAGATAACCATTTCCTGCAACGCGAGCGATTGGATTCTATGGTTTTTGCATGGACAGCACATTGAAGGCTCGATTGAAGGACCCCGAGCCGCCTCGGTTCCGGATTTCTCAACTGACTTCTTATTCGTGAAAAAAGAAATTAAACAGCGTCAAAATACGTAAAAGCAAGAAATCCTATTCGAGTTTATTATGTTTCTGTTTTAGGGTTTTAGAATCTGTCATCTTTTGTCGACAGCTTTGTTGGAACTTCGTGTTT
Source organism: Branchinecta lindahli (assembly GCA_023053555.1). Classification (NCBI taxonomy): domain Eukaryota; kingdom Metazoa; phylum Arthropoda; class Branchiopoda; order Anostraca; family Branchinectidae; genus Branchinecta; species Branchinecta lindahli. Next base: position 115,401 of record JAKZAO010000020.1, read on the forward strand.
GAGCTCAGCGTTAGGCTGCACACGAAACATTTCCTCTATTAAGTAATGACCCCAAATAGACTCCTAACTGTTATCTTCTCTTTCAGATCAGGAATCAATAGAAGAGAATATATTGCGTCTGTTGCACGAGTCTGCTCGGGGTCTAAGTCTCCCCGTTGCCGACCCTGACGTCCCTATTCCTGGCTACTGGGGCACAGAATGGCCCAGTTGACTCTCCACTCCGAGCCTCGACTTCAAGTCTCGCTTCCGCCTCCCCCGACTGAAGTTAGGGGAGCGCAGGGACAATGGGGAGCGAGACCACCATAAAAGGAAATCAATGACCCTTGGTAAGCGTTATCGTCTGTCCTATTCAAATCTATCAGGAACAGGTAAGCCTCTTGGAGGATTCCAAAAAGAAATCGCAACAGCTTCATACGAAGTCTGCGAGCGCGAAAGCCTCGGCGAAAGCCTACAGAGACACAAATTGAACTTGTTTGTTCATTCTAATCTACCAGAAGCAGATAAGCCTCTTGGAGGATTCCAAAAAGAAATCTCAGTAGAGACTTGAACTTTTTTGTTCATACCTCTGTGGTGGTTTCTACCCTTGTACTTTTTTCTAGAAGCATACTGGACGAATGAAGTAATGATTTATAACGCACTGCCCGAGGGCATAAGTGCAGTAAAGTAGTAAAATTGTAAAAACAAAAACAAAAAAAAACCGCTAACAAAAACACACTGTATACTATATCGATAGCGTTGTTTCCTTTGTTCATTTTTTAAACAATTTAAAAAGTAAAATGTCGATCTGATCAGTCTCTCTGCATCTCGCCAGCTTCTTTGTCCGCTGAAAACATCCAATCTGCATTGTAAGAAGTTTGATAACATGTAACCGAGGATCCGCGTCACGTGTCAAATGTTGCGACAAATGACTTTTGACAATATGTCACTGTTCTGTGTTCATTTTCGCTCACAATACAATAAAGTATGTACTTTGTAAGTGCTCAGAGTGAATCTTTGTGCCAGCCGTCAAAACAACATAAAATTTTGCAGGCCTCAGTTATGAAGTGAAGCAGTTTTGTCAGGTGAAGCATGACATTCTACTCGCACTTATTGGTCGTTATGTCAAGAACGTCATATCTTCCGAAAAACGGCTATCAAATCTTTTGACGCGACGTGACAGCGGTTGGCCACTTAACCGCCCTCTTCCTTATCCCTCCTGGGGCTCCGCCCCTCGGCTTTTGAAGCTAAAGGATGAGGCACAGTTGCACCGATTGGTTGCCGACCTTCAAAGCCTTGTTGAGAACCAATTGGAACAGCATGATTACAATTCAGTTGGGAATTATTTGAGGTAAGTAGGCTACTCACTTCCTGAAATTAATTTGGCCTACTAAATACTATATATGATTAAGTCCGAAAGACTCCAATGATCCTAGGGAAGAACGAGAATCGTCGCCAAACGAAATTAAAAATTGGCTCAAATCTTATGTAAATCAATCACTGACGTTTGTTGTTGTTGTAACGTTTCTAACTCTTCGCTAGGCACACGTCGATTCTTCATCGGCACGAAGAGTTAGTCGTCAAGAGTATTATAGGCTACACAACAAGAAGACCGTGACTAAAACTGACGATTTTATTAAGTAACAAATGGCATTAGGTTGGAACAGAACTTGTGCGTCTGCTATTGGGTTGGAACATAATGGAACAGAACTTGTACGTCTGCTATACACGTCTGCGTCTATTTATTTGATCTTCCTTGGCTTTGTGTACGGAATTTGGTTCCACCAATCGGGAGTCGCGACCGCTTTTCGCGCTTGCCGCAGAGAACCGTGATCGATTCTTTGCATTCCCCTCCCTGGATTAGAGCGTTGTCGTATCCGAGCTTCCAGCTTGAAGTCGATGCGACTGTCTTTGTCAGCGCTTGTTGCTATGGCATTTTCCCTTCCAGTTTCCTACAGCCTTGGGATGTCGTTTCTAGGGAAAAGGGACACGTGATAAACGCTCATAGTAATTTCCGTTGACAGAGTTTTCTTGGGAATCCTAGAATTATTTCCTAGTGTAGAATCGATGGAATTGAAGACAGGTTTTGAGATGTAAAGATTTCTAAGTCAAGAATCCAAGTCCTTTTTTTTTATCAGAATGAGTCGAACAACAAGTTCGTGTTCCTGCACAAGTTATAGTTTGGACATTTTTCGTCGCCTGGTGACGAAATCATATTTTGCCGACCGATTCTTCTCATTTTTTTACGACTCATTTCAATAATTCACTTCCGTGGATGATTGCCGATCTGTAACAAGACCAAAGGTTCCGATGGGATCCCAAAATTTCAATATTTGATCCAGACAATTAGGTTTTGTCTTCGCCAGATCCAGTCTTCGCCAGGCCAAACAGCTAATAATCCAAGCTCAGATATGGATTCAGCATGTGCGTTTACCTCTATAAGCCGATCGAAACGATCCTAGCTTACTTCTGTGAATTTTGCGGTTTTGGCGAAATTCAAGAACTACTTGTCCGGCGAAAAACTAAAGCTCAAAAACGGATTCAGCGTATCTCCTTACCCCTATATCCAACATCTAATCAACTTCAAATACAACTTTAACTTCTAACAAATTTTCCGGTTTCAGCCGGATTCCGGACAAACTAAATTTCCGGCTAAAGAGTGATTGTCATATACGGATTCTCCATCTCCTCTTACCCCTAAATCTATCGTCTAATCAACTTCGAATAAAACTTTTACTTTTAACAAATTTTCCGGTTTTGGCCGGATTCCGGGCGAACTACTTGTCCGGCGATAAAATGGTTTTCGTATTCTTGTTCAGCATGCCTTCTTACCCCTACATCAAACATCTAATCAACTTCAGATAAAACTTTAACTTCTAACAAACTTTCCGGTCTTGGCCGGATTCCGGGCGGACTAATTGTCCGGCAAAAAAATGGTTTTCATATTCGTGTTCAGCATGGTTTCTTACCCCAAAATCAAATATCTAATCAACTTCAAATAAAACTTTTACTTTTAACAAACTTTCCGGTTTCGGCCAGATTCCGGGCGAACTTCTTGTCCGGCGCGAAAATGGTTTTCATATTCGTGTTCAGCATGTCTTCTTACCCCATAATCGACTATCACATTAGCTGTTTAAAAATATTTTGCTTGTCCCTTAATTTGAACCCCCTCCCCCACCCCTAAATGTAGGGCTACAGGGCCCATCTGCGAACTCGACCTTACTCTTGACCCAAAGAATGCTCACACCAAGTTTCATCAAAATATCTCATTCCCTTCGAGAGTTATCGTGCTCACAGACGGACGGACAGACAGACAACTTTTGCGATGTCATAGGTATCCGTCACTAACGTTTTGGGATCCCAAAAGGGAAACCGAAAATATTAAAAAAAAAAGGTTGCAGCCAAATTTGTTTAGTTCAACGTTAGCTTAGGATATGAACCACCACATAATTGTTTATTCTTGTAATGCCTTGTGGGAGGACCTCCCCCATCCTCTCCGTGGCCCAGATTGGCCAGTGACCCAAGTTCATAACTTGGAGGTAGGACGAAGAAAGTTCGTGCACTTGGCAGGCCCTAGGGTCTGGAAGTAATTTTTCAAGTTGTACCTTCCCCGCTACCCTGTTCGTGGGAGATTTCCCAGTGAGTGAAACACTGGGTTAGGAAGAAAACCTTCCTCTTTTGTAAGGTTTCCTTCCCCTCTCTTGTGGTTCGAGGGCGCCTGGGCCCATATTGGTCATTAATTTGAATTTCGTAACTTAACCATGGTTTGTGTTTGGAAAACTATGAGGTTGACGCTCCCTGTATGGTTGTCATGGGGGAGGTTGCTTTTTTGCAACTTTTCCCCGGACTGTGCGTGATGTTTAATAGTTAATTTACGCGTAAAACGCATCGAAGCCAAATGAAAGAAAACTGGGGCAAGCTAATAGCAATAATCAACAATACAGTAACCGTAGTATTAGGATGAGAAACCGTCGCTTGGTGAAGAGTTTCAGACGTCAGTTCAGAGGGTTCAGTTGGAAGATCGCGAATTCAGTCACTTCTGGTATCAGTCTAGCTTTTACTGGTTGGAAAAGGGGATACCCTTCAGGTTTGGCCAGAGGCTATTTAAATTGTATATATATATATTGACATCTGCAAATCTGCTATAAATGTTCATTGACAACGTTTTTGTTTATGATATGTTGACGAGAAATGCAAATTCGGCATGATTGCTGTGAAAGTCATTTTTAAATCAAATTCTACTCTACTCTACATGTAAGATTTGCATTTGAAAATGCCAAGAGGCCCCGGAATGACGTCTTTAGACACCCCTAGGTTTCTGTGAAATGACGCCTCTGTTGCTAATCCATCATCAATGTGCATTGCGGATTTCACAGTATCAGTAGACTTTATAACTTGTTTGGAATTGCGGTTAAGGCGCTTATATAAGACGCGCTTAATTAAGTTCACATGAGAAGTAAAACACGTGACTTCGGAAATCACGGGCTTGAGCACACGATTATCCTGTGTAGTTGGAGTAATCACGTTTCAGAGACTGCTGTTCACTTTCAGATTTGCTGAGCTGGATTCGTTTCCTGTTTAGTGATCGTGACCCAGAGGAGTTTAATTGTAGTTAGAAACCTTGAATTTCGATGTCATTCAGTTCACCGACCGTACGGCGAAACTGCAGATTGGGCAGAAAATGTGTTACTTGACGAGACTGATTACTGCTTGGGCGAGAATGGGGAAAAATAGTAATAACGAGCAAGAACCAGTTGGTGACAACAGTAACATATTCCTGAATGTGGCTGAATGGTTGAACTTGTTTCTATAATAGCTCACTAATCGGAAAATATGGATGCAAGCAAGCCCGGACATAGCGATCGCGGGCCCCTATAAGGCCCCCTTTTTGGTAATTTAGCAAATACAAACTTTACTATTATTTTTTATTTCTTTTAATTTACTTTGACTTTATAAAAAGACAACCGCACTTGGAAATGAAATAGACAAGTACCAACTATACTTTTATAGACAAGTACCAACTATACTTTTGTAGATATTTTAAGTTTACATCTGCATATGATTACAAGCTGACAGGGCCCTTCCGAGGATAGGGGCCCCGGGCAGCTTCCTAGTTTGCTTAAGCAGAAGTGTGCACTGGATGCATAAAATATCACTGAGAGGATATTTAAACTTCTACGATGGGAAAAAAGACTGCAATCGCTCAGCAGTGTTTTTGTAACATGGCTGGGTGATCTGCCATTGATAGAAATAATATCTACTTGGGTTATGTTTCTTATTTCATAATTCCTTACCTTAAATTGTAATAACACTATAAATTATTTCATTCGTTGTGTTATTTCGCGCCGTAGATTTTCTTCTGTTTAGTTCAGACCTCCTTGATCGGTACTATTTGATCTGCATTCTTTCCAGACTTTTTTTTCTGTGCCGTTTTCAGACTTTGTACTTTTCTTTCAGGTTTTTCGACTCTTGGAGATCTTCCAGAGAAACTCGGTCCGTGCTCGATTTTTACAGAGACTACAACCCTCCAATCACAGCAGAGCATCATACTTGTGTCGGATTGGGGCTTGACTTAGTTTCCCAGGCGAAAACCCTTGAAGAGAAATACCCTGGGATTAAGAAGGCTGTTTTTCCTGCATCATGTGAAGAGGTTAGTTATATCAAGAACGAACCTTTGTTGCTCCGCCCCTTCAATGGGGAAAAAACCGCGTTCGTGTTCCACAAACGCCAAGCGCGTTCTGATACCCGAGACCTTGTACACCATCCCTACCACACGAAGCTTACACTGTTTGAATATGCCCTTATTCATCTGTTCCTTAAAATCCTTCGTTTATGAAAGAGGCTTTCTATTATCACTCTTATCATATAAATGCTTTTCTTACAAAGTCTCTTATTCCTTTTATGTCTTGTTCTGGAAAGTTGCTTCTTTGTCTGTTCTTTGTGATATGTTTTCGCATAGCAGTCGAATAGTGCAGCACCGCATGCTATTTCGCTTGATGTTCCATTGCGATTCTGTCCGGCTGCAGGGGGTTCTGACTCCTGTGGTTCAGGAAAAATGACATACTTTCTGTCAAACTTGATGGATAGCCGTAACACGAACGTACGATGAAAACGTATCTCTTATCCTATTGGTTGGGTTTACGTTTTCGAGTCAAAATCCTGCATCCCTTTGATGTAGGTGGCTAATTTTTGAGTCGGATCCGTGAGGAAAACTAGAACTTTATCGGAGAGAAAGCTTTCCCTCCTCTTTGGTTGACGTCACGACGATGACTGAAAGGAACCGGTTGAGATAAATGAACTGGTAAGAAATAAGACGTTGCTATATGCTGAGGCTCCCCGGTTGACCTAAATACTGCTTTTGTTTTTCTTGACGTCAAAACAGGCCACCCACGTCCTGTCGGGAAATTGAGAGGAAACTCGTGTTGTGTAACCAGTAAGCGTACGATCCCCTCGAAACGGTCATTTTTCTCCCGAATAACTATAAAAAAAAGCATTGCTTAGGTTAGAACTCCCACGGTCGACCTGTATATTGCTTTTGTTTTTCTGCTCTGACGTCAAAACAGGTCACCCACGCCATGTTGGGAAATTGAGAGGAAACTCATGTTGTCTAATCAATAAGCGTACGATCACCCCGAAACCTTGCCGAAACTGTGATTCTTCTCCTGAATAACAAGAATCTGATGACGCAAATAGTGTTGGGCGATATTTGGATTTTTTCGATATATCGATATTTTCACTTTCGATATTCGATAAACGATATATCGATATCGATTATTTCGGTGCCATGTTTCGCTACAGTCTCCGTCTCGTTTCGCCAAAATTTAAGAGCAAAATTGTTGTAAAAAAGCATCTTGCATCGACTCAAACTTCGAATAAATAAAAACTGAATACGAAGAACATATTGCTCAAATTTCGGATATATTAATGTGACTTATGTCGGATTATTTACAATAAATATAAATGAACAAATATCGTTTTCGATATCGATATTTACGTTTCGATATTCGATATCGATATTTGGTCCGATATATCAATATATCGTTATCGATATCGAATATCGCCCAACACTAGACGCAAACACAGCCAAGGATGCATCGTAATTAAGCCAAGATTGTAAGCCGAAACCGAGAAAGGATATGGACAAGTTGATAATTTGAACTTAGAGAATAAGAAACACTATAAACGTAACGGGAATATCGGTTCACCAGTGTATCTTACTGCTGAGGGCCGCCAACCAAAACCCACTCGCTGTTTACAGTGACCAACCACCACTAAAGACCTAGTTACGACTGCTTGCCATCCTGGAGAGTCTGTCTCACTATGAGATACTGAGTCCCCAAGTTATTCTTGTTTTATTCCACTTGGCGTAAACGCCAATATCCGCAAAATCAGGTGTTAAAACCAAACCCAGATCAGAACCTGTGGGACTACTATAGCGGGACTACTGGACTATAGTAAAGAGACCAGCCCATTTCCTCACTCTTTTCCCTGCTTGTTGTGGGAGAAAGATTTATGACTTTTTTTTTTGTTCAGGCACTAAGCAATCTTCACCAATATCGCCACTGCCCACTGAAAAGCCTTGTTTGTGTTTAGATAAACATTTCCCGCGTCATAGTAGAATTTTCGCTGTGGGGACAGCCGCAGACATTCTGAACGTCATAACTAGTGCAGATAGTGGAAAACAAAAAAATCCCTTTGCAGAATCGAAATAACTCAGTGTATTCAACTAAATGACACAAAAATAAGTTGGCTTTTCAGTTAAACTTTAAAGCAGGAACGACACAGTGAGCTAACAACAAGCTGCTCAGAATCACTCCACAGTTTTACAGCCCAATAAATTGGCGGAGCCACTTAGCTCAACCCCAATCTCCTTTTCCCCTAGTCAGAGAAACCGCGTTCAAGCTGTACATTACAAGGCCTTCGGCGATGTATATATAGCCACACACCTGATAGCAGCCGATCGAAAATGGTCAGGTGAAGTGGCGCCAATCAAAGCAACCGGACAAGGCGCACTCGAAAGCTTAAGACCTAGCTTAGACCTTTCTCCCCCCTCCCCTATTCCGAACAAGCAAGATCGTCATCTTGCTTGCTTGCTATGTAATGTAATGTACGTAAAAGCCCAAAAGGGCCATGGTACAAGAATGGTATACAAAGCAACTTCTGTGTATTATAATTTTATAATGAAGTGTTATTAAAACCTTGAATCCGCGGTCGCAAATAATCTTTTCTTCTTCTACAGGATATCCTCGTTGATAGTTACGTTTCATCTGTGCACAACTTGGGCAAGAGCGAAAAAGAGCATGTCGTCGCCGCCATTCGCTTCAAAGTCGGCGCCCGGAATGGCGTGGTCATCATGGACACCGGATATCACATCCCCCGCCCGGTGGTGGTCATGGAGGACGGTGGAACACCAGAAACCGGGTGGTTTAGAATCGAAGCGATGCAGACCACTGAGCAGTGGTATAAGTACGAATGGCATCCGAGTGGCGATTATGTGCTATGGAGAACAAAGGTGGTCAAAGGTGGAAAGACCATCGAGGAGGAGTCACTGATTTATATCGGGAGAGTTTTCAGGTACGTGTTCTTTCTGGAGTCTGGTAGTCCCATAAGGAAAACTCTTCAGCTACATAGCTGAAGAGAGTCACTACCTCACGAACTGCATAGGTTCTCAGCGGCCATAACCTTCTAAGGCTAAGATTTTACTGACAGGCTAAAATGATAGACGCAAAATCCGCACATACTGGCGCCAGGATATTTCTTTGTTCTTTCAGCCGCTCTCTATTATACCCCCCCCCCCCCTTCCGAAAACGATAATCTACGCTGGGTCATGTCAAAATCCTTCCTTATTTCAAGGATCTTTTATGTCGTGCAGATTGTACAGGGAACTCAATCACGTTGCTGAGGTAAGAGATGGGCTCTCCAGTTTGTGATTCATTCATTTCCTTAATGCGCATGGCTCTTCAAGTAGCCTTGCCAATTTGATAAATTTCGTGAACTTTCTTTGACAAAATAATACAGTGTAGGAATACGATAAGATTCAGTTGCGGCAACACGGCAACAGCAGAAGAATGTGACTTATCAAACAACATACCCCCGCCGCGTTGGAAAAAAAATCGTGTAGGGATGAGATAAGCCGACTAAAACCTCAAAGCCTATACTGAAAAGCCGACCAACATGGCAACGTGGCAACAAAGGAAAATCATATGGCAATTGACCACATACCCCCCCCCCCCCATGAAATAAAATACATTGCGGATATAAGGTAAGCTTGAATGCATTAGAAACTGACAAACGTGGCAACAGTTAAAGAGTGTGCTGTAATCAACTTATAAACCAAACTGATGAACAGCAGGTATTGTTTTCGGTGAAGTCAAGTGCCTTTACCAATACGTGCCTATTTCGTAGGTCAACCACTGATACGACGGAGCGTCGCAACCTGATTTATCCGTTGAAGTCCTGGCTGAAGCGTGACAGAGACGGTGGGATCCGTGCCGGATTTTACTTTGCCATTAAAGCTGTGGAGAACGCATCAGTAACCTTCCTCTATACGGTAAGTCAGCTTGAGATTCCAATTTTTTTTTTTTCCTCGATCCCACAAGAGCCCGAAAAGAGTAGCTGCGTTTT
>JAKZAO010000021.1:0-50000 GCA_023053555.1 Branchinecta lindahli
CGAGTTAATCGTACAATGCAATAACGACAAAAGTAGGCCAGCTTTGTTATTTGCCTCCATCACAACCGTCGGTTCTTCTTCCCGGTGTTTTCTTCCCTGATACCTTAAAGTCGTCAAATAAAAGTACAATTCGTGAGGTCTTTTTTTTTCGTTTTGAATGCAATGAAAAGAAGAAAATAGTTTGCGTTTTAATTTCTAGTGGTATAAATTTTTGGCCCCTCAGGCGTCTGTTGTATGGCCGTATTTGCCTTTTTCAATGAATTATTATTATTATTATGGATAGCGTTTCCGCATTAAAATCTGCATTTTTTTAAATCCCAAAACAATAGTGACGGGATATCTATGACTTCGTAAAGTTTGTCCGTCCTTCTGTCCGTCTGTTAGTACGGATAACTCTCAAAGGGTTTGACATATTTTGTTCAAACGCCCCAGCCCCAGATGAAACGCCTCATTTCTACTCGCATCTACCCTTGAAAATGAGAAGCCATATTCCCGTTCAGCGCTTCCAAGCGGACTAGTTTCTGTTAATCCCCCTATGCCTCACCATCAGCACTTGGTTCGGACATGGTAAAACAGATCCACAGGTTAGTGAGTGGAAAACCTGTCATCTGTGTCCCAGGTAATGGAGGTTTTGCATATGTCTCAGCAGCAGAAAGTGAGAGTGAACCTTTACCCTAAGGATGCGACTTTCTACTATGTCTACACAAGGGTTGGTTATGAGGCAATGGGGGACTAATAGAAACTAGTCCACTTGGAGCGCTGAACAGTAATAAGGCCAATTCCTCTACTCTCATCAAAAGAAAAGGCAATCCTTCAGCCTCAGAGTCTAAGACCTCCGCCAGTTGCTAAAAGCTGTCGGGAAGACCCTTTTGACAGATCCACGTGATGGTGACGCAAGAGAATGAAATTACCGTTTTCCTTGGCAACATAACCTAGCACAAATCAAATTAATGGCACGCATTTTTTCCACGGGAAAAGTAATAAAACAACGTTAACTTTGAAAATCATCGGATCAATAAACAGAGTCTTGGTATTCTCTGACGGAGTCAACCGGCGAGGGGTTGCTCCATGGCACCTGCTGTACACCCTTTCCCGGCAACGGCCAAAACTAGTGGCGGCCATAGATGCCTAGGATATTCCGTCAGCCCAAGCTGACTGCGAATCATATTTGACAAAGCAAAACGGATAAGTCAGTTACATTTTATTGAAGCTATATTTCGTCCCTTCTTGGAAAATGAACTTGTAGAAAAACAATCAAAGATTCTTCCTTAAATATCTGATTTTGTCAACTTCTTGCCGGAAAACTGCTTGGAGTTAAAGCCGGTGCTGTGATTTTATTTTGGACACGGCTGCTGTTTTTGCTGCTCGATTGGGTCTTCGAAAGGGTAGAGCCACTGGTATATATTATAGATGCCACTGGTGCCGACCATAGATTAGCCGATTCCCCCTTGCTGATGCGGCTGAAAATGCTGATTTTAATGTTCTAACAAGTGGCAACCGGTGCCATCTGGTGTCAGAAGGTGCCTGCACCGGCCGGACTCCGCGGCACCGAGCACTTGCTGCACACTGAAATCGAGAGTGGGCAACACCCGTCGTCAACCGGAAGTCTTGGAAGAGTGGACTCGAAGGAGAAAAATAGAATCAGGGGCAAACAAGGAAATTCACTTCTGTTCGGTTGACAGTTGAGTTACTTCAACCAGTAATCTTTTTTGCAAGACACAGGTCAGTTTGTCCTTCAAACACAAAACAACAGCTGAATGCCCTTATAGCAACTGTAAGGGTAGTTCGCATGCATTTCAGCTAAGAGTCGGAACATGTAAGGCATGTGCTCTTCAGAGGCGTTACTAGCCAAAATGTTTGGGAGGGGGGTAAGGTATTTACCGACTGGCTGGTCATTTTTATCGACAATTTTTAAGAAAAAACTACTGTTTTCAAGAAAAAAACTATTGCTTTGACGAAAAACGACTGATTTTAATAAAGACCGACTGTTTTCAAGAAAAAAATCGACTGTTTTAACGAAAAATCGCGCGCCGACTCGGCTACTTTTTACTGATTGGCCGACAACACTGGGGGCGTCCCCCCTCCCCCCATACGTGAGGCCCCTGGTGCTCTTGTCAACTATCAGGTCCCATCAGCATCGGATCACGCGTTCGATAGTTTGCCTATGCATGTCAGAAGATATCAGGGGGCTCCACTCTCCCTTTATTGTTGATAATAACGAATGGATGCGCAGTTCACTTGAAGAGGACACATTGCCAAAAAGGGCAGAAATATCGCTCTAATAAAATTTCAGCTGACGTATCCGTTTGTAATCATCAACTATGATTCGCAGTCAGCTTGTGCTGAAAGAATATTTACGCTCCCCTCATTGCCCGGATCCGGTCCGTATCTGTAAAAAGTACACGTAGGGCTTGTGATTGTCCTGCCCGGCTGCCTGCCAGTCGAGCATCGATATAGGACATCACCGAATTCGGAGGTATTTATTCCAAGTTCGGAGAGTTAAAATCCGATGGAGGATTAAAACGCTAGAATGCAAAATACTGTAAAATACTGTGTGTGCAAAATACTTAAAGTTTAACCGAAAAGGGCTAGGATAGGACAGTCTAGTTACCCATCACTTATTCACTTAAATTCGCTTGAAGACCCGCTGAAAATGAGTTGCTTCGTTGTTCCACTATTCACCAATAACCGGTTTTCAAATAGTGGAATTTCCGTGTGATTTGTGGTGCCTCTATGCGCTTGTATTTATGTTGCATGCCTTACGAGAAAGATTTGTAAAAATTTTTTTGTTCACTAAGGCACTAAGCAATCTTCACCAATCTCACCACTGCCCACTGAAAAGCCGCATTTGTGTTGGTATTAAAATTTCCCGCGTCATAGTAGAATTTACGCTGTTGGGACGGTCGGAGATATTGTGAGCCTCATAACTAGAGCAAATAGTGGAAAATCAAAAAATCCCTTTGCAGGATCCGAATAATTCAGTGTATCCAATTGAATGACACACACATAAGTTGGCTTTTCAGTTAAACTTTAAGTAAGTTAAGTATAGTACACTCCTCAAGTAAGGAAAGAAGTAAAAAGAAACTACAGGTGTACTTTTTTTAAGGTGATATATACGGTGGTGTGGGATTTTTAGAAAATGACAGCTACGCTTCGACATCGCTCATCATCCACTACTGAGACTCCACAATTGACAACAATGCTAACATGTGTGAACTTGCAATTTCGTCAATGTTTGACAACTTCAGCGGAGGAAAAGACAGACTTGGTATTCAGAAAAACAGGCTATTTGGAGGGCGTCTTTAATTAGGTCTTAGAGATTCCAACGTTCCAGTTTTTTGAGAAATTTTGTGGCTTCACTACGTCGAAATAATGGGACAGATTAACATTCCGGAAGTTTTTTTCGATTTTTAGCTTCCCCGACTCAGCCTAAGGCTTCCTTCCGTAGAAAACTTGTACCCACGAATAGAACCACTAAGTCGTTTCACGTTTACAGGTATTCAGAGATAATTACAAGTTCGAATAACTAGTGTTATGGGAGACATTCAATATTGATCTATCGGACCAAACATCGATAATGAAGATCGAAACGTATACATCGATATCGAAAATGATATTTGGGCATCCTCCTTTATTTTTACTGTAAACAATCCAGTATAGTTAACTCGTAACATAACGGAGCATTATTTTTTCGTAATTCAAATTGCGCGGTCTAAGTGTGAATTTGGTCCTGTCAAGTCTCCTTCCATATTCTCAACGTCACAACGACAGTCTGTTATGAAAAAAAAATCCCTCGAAAGAATAAAAAATAAAAAAAACAAGTCAAACACGGAATTCAAAAATAAGCTGGCTTTCCAGTGTGCAAAAAGTAGGGTTTGTTTCAAAAAGTATGACTTCTTTGTTAAATCTGCTCAATCGAACAAATAAGTGTCCCTACTAGCCCACGGTATCCGTTAATTTTAACCAAGTGTTCATTACCGAACGATTTTACTGCCTCCTCAAATTTTGATTTCTGATTTTTTTTTACAATTCTTTTTTTCAAGCTACCAGTAGCCTACCACGCCCCGAAGCATTGCGAGGAAAGTTACTACTGGCAAATATATGTAGAGGGTTGAAATTCGCACTTTTCCTATTAAGCCTTCCTAGGGGAATGATTTGTCTCGAATTATTGTTCTATTTCAGTCTCGAAATCCTTTTTTTTTGCTACAGCGAAATCCTTATGGAGGGACACGCCGTCCCCAGAACGGCCTCGGTCATTACTCCACCGCTAATGAAGCATATCTCTCCACAGTTCACCGCAGTCGCTCCGTTCCTTAAAGAAGTTCCAACCTGTCAAATCTCGTCCCCAAGAAAACCTGCGCTTGGTTCCAGAGATTCCAAAAGAACAAACCAGTGTGGGGGTGACGTTCCAAAATGACGGACGGGAGGATGCAGAACGGGACTGCAAATGGACACGGTCCGAATGGAATCAAGCTAGTGAATTATGAAGGATTACTGCGGCTTTTCGAATGTGTGGGATGTAAGGGGTGGGCAACGCCACCTATTCATCATTGTAGAAAAGGTCATCTCGTGTGTGGGGGATGCAGGACCACCATGAAGGCGAACTCGTGCCCCGGATGTAAGCAGCGACTACAGGAAACTCCTAATTTGGCGATGGAACAGGTCAGTAGCTTATAACTCACTAAAACCAAGAACAATAAGCAAAAGAACATTCGTCTGCCTATCTCTGTAATACGACCATGCGAAGTCGAATAGATTCCCTATACCCGCCCAAAGCAAACGAACGGAGGGTAGAAGCTACGCAGAACATCACCATTAGTTACTTCCACAAACAGCTATCGCAGTAAAGCCTCGAGGAGAAATTTCGAGATTGACAGCCGATTGGTGTTCTACCATTGTGATTGTCACATGTGACTCGCAGCAGAGGGGGTCGTGCACGCCTTCTACAGTATTCCCTCCGATATGCGTAGCGGCGAAGAGAGAAGTAGACGGGTATCAAATCAGAGCTCAGCAAGTACTTCTAGCTCTGCCCAGTTTTCTCGGGGTATCCATAGGCGTTAAATGGGACCAGAGACGGAGGTTCTTGGCTTATTTGTTCTTGCTGGAACTTAGATTCATGCTATATAATGATGCTAAGTAGCCTACCTGCACTGTCAGTAGTTTTATAACATTTACCCAAAGATGCGCAATTTCAACAAACATGAGGTAACACTATCTGTAAACGTTCCAGAACACTTCCGCTCTGTCATTTTTTTTAATAAGTGTAACAACACAAACCATGTTTAGTCTTACGTTTTACAGAAACGTAACAATTAAAATCTCATAGCACAGCTTCTCTGTATGCGTTAAATACATCAACAGATAGTGTGTTATCTTATATCTGTTAAAATTGCGCATCCTTGTGTAAATGTTACGAAAGTTCTTATGACAGTATGAAATTTGTCACACACCTGCGGAGAAATTTAACACTCGAGACGCAAGTATTACCCTATCTGAAAAAAAAAATCTGCCCAAGCGGGATTTGAATGTGCAACCTTCAGATGTACAGATGGCGTGTTATCTTATAGCTCAGAAAGAACGTTTCCATGTGTTTTTAATTGGTACTTGCGTTGTTCCAGTAGTGGATTAGGTCACTAAATGAGATACTGAGGTCTCAAAGCACAATGACTAACTCACAAAGCTATTGAGGGCCTTGTCGTCGACTTCTAAATTCAAAATTTGTGTCTGATTTATTTGCTTCGGTAGAAGTCCCTATGTAATACCAGGGACCCATAAATTTGTAAGGAAATTTATGGGTCCCTGGTAATACGGGGAAGAAGTTGAGGGGGGGGTTACGGTAGCGTGGAGGAGGCTGGGGTGTCTACTTCTTAGGATAGGTGAGTGATATTCAAGCAAATTAGGGTTGACATATGTTTTTAATTGGTACTTGCGTTGTTCCAGTAGGGATTAGGTCACTAAATGAGATACTGAGGTCTCAAGGCACAATGACTTCTAAGAGCATACCCTGAACTTTCGTAATAAGTGTCGCCACTGGTCGCAAATCCTGCGATTTTCGCTTCTTCGACAAAGCGAGCCAGAATTAGCTCGAATAAAATCGGCTGACGTGGCCTATCCGTATAGCGCAGTCAACTAGAGCCGGTTACCCATGAAGCACGAGTAAAAGTAGGACGAGGGTGATTTTGTCTTGTTTGTTGTTCTTGTGAGTGCCTTTAATGCGGCGCGAATTAATCCCATCAAGAGAATGACTTTTATGTCTTCGAGAACTGTGATGCTTTCCCACGCTTGGCCAATATTTGCGCCGTTTGCTTTTCCTCCTAGAAAACCATTCTCGATCGGGACGTTTGACGCTCCGGTTCTCCTAGTACTTCCGACTCCTAGTACTTTAGTACTTCTAGTACTTTACTATTCAGCAAGTACGAACGATGTAATTACTGCACTGCATTACTTCGTCCGCTGGGGCCAGAGCAAAATAACGCCAGGGAGTAGCGCCAAGACTTGGAAAAAGTGACACACAGTCGAACAGCAGTGATACTAGCATTACTAGCGGTAGTGCAGTAGTTCTGAACACAGCAAAAAAAAAGATAAAACCTCCACTGTTTACTCGATGTGTGCAGATCGCATCTCAGCTTTACTAGAAATTTTTAAACCAGGAAGTTTTTCTCGCTTTAAATGCCGCAAGCGTAGTAGGCGGCGCTATGAGTATGTCCCGTTTGCAAAGCATGGTAAGCATAGGTCGTGGTGCTACTCACTGGTGTTATTTTGCTCTGGATGGGGCTTCATCAAACTTAGCCGCATTTTATTTGATTCTCACTCATTACGTCTTGTCTCCATTGCGGCCGTGTCATGGGCAAATGCAGTTTAAGTTATATTGAGGCCTTGTCAGGTGAGTGACTCTACTGACAATGTCGCAAATAAAACTCAGTTTACAGTTATCTATGACAAGACCGCTGAGACATACAACAAGACTAAAGGTTTTGAAGGGATCCCAAAAATTTAATATTTGATCCAGACAATTGGGTGTTGTCTTCGCCAGATCCAGTCTTCGCCAGAATCCTTGAACTTTTTACTATTGAAATTTGGAAACAGATTAATTTAGCCAATGGCTAATCATCTGAGACAACCAAATAGCTTCTACGGGCTCCTAAGCGAATCTGAATGGGTCTTCATTTTCCCAAAACTGTACTGTTTAAAGTCAACTAACGTTAAAGTTTAACTGAAAAGCCAACTTATTTTTGTGTCATTTAGTTGAATACACTGAATTATTTGGATTCTGCAAAGGGATTTTTTTTTTTCCACTATGCTCTAGTTCCTACTATGACGCGGGAAATTTTAATCTCAAAACAAACGCAACTTTTCAGTGGGCAGTGTTGAGATTGGTGAAGATTGCTTAGTGCCTGAACAAAAAAAAAATCATAAATCTTTCTCGTAAAGCATACAACAAAAATTCAGTACAATAAATCGCAAGGAAATTCCACTATTTGAAAATCGATTATTCGTGAACAGCGGAACAACGAAGCAACGCATTTTAGCTGGTCTTCAAGCCAATTTAAGTGAATAAGTGATGGATAACTAGATTGTCCTATCCCAGCCCTTTTCGGTTAAACTTTAAAGGAAGCATACCTTTACCTGGTTAAAGTAATCCCAAGCATGAATAAATTTGGGCTACTCCAACGGTACCAAAATACTCCAACGGGACCAAAATACCGATATCTGGGTAGTGAAAAGGATTCAGGACTTTAAAAGCCAGCTGCACCGTTTCAACTATACAAGGGTGGGAGCTTACAATACGACAGGCATTTACTATGGATGCGGCGCTTAGTCGTGGCTCCCACTCCCTCGCGGCTCCCTCCCTCGTGGCTCCCACTCTCTCGTGGTCTTCAGTAGCAGTCATCCTTTATCAGGAGTCAATAAACATGTAAACACTAATACGTTCTTGGAATAGTCCCACCCCTGGTCTTCACATGGGTAAAAGCACTCTCAGGCTCGTTCCCAGGTTCCAGTCGGGCCGATGATGCTCGTTGACATTCTCCTCTCAAGAGCAGGCTATATTTTTGAAAATAGATCTTCACCTTATGTAGTTTTTGGTATCGCAAAACGTAAGTGGAGGGATACCTATGACATCGCAAGAGTTGTCCGTCCGTCCGTCTGTCCGTTCGTCTGCCTGCACGATAACTCTGGGAGGGAACGAGATATTTGATAAAACTTGGTGTGAGGATTCTTTGGGTCAAGGGAAAGGTCGAGATCGTAGATGGGCTCTGTAGCCCTACACTTAGGGGTGGGGGAGGGGTTTAAATTAAGGGACAAACAAAATATTGTTTAAGCAGCTACTGAGACAGTCGAGTAAAGGGCAAGAAGACATGCTGAACACGGTTACGAAAAAACATTTTCTCGCGAGACAAGTAGTTCGCCCGGAATACGTGACAACTGGAAAGTTTGTAAAAAGCGAAAGTTTTATTTGAAGTTGATTAGATGATCTATTTAGGGAGAAGAAGACATGCTGAACACGATTATGAAAACCATTTTCTCGCCGGACAAGTAGTTCGCCCGGAATCCGGCCGAAACCGGCCGAAACCGGAAAGTTTGTTAGAAGTAAAAGTTATCTGAAGTTGATTAGATTTTCGATTTAGAGGTAAGAAGAGATGCTGATTTCGTATATGACAATAATTTTTTATCCGGACGTATGGTTCGCCCGGAATCAGGTTTAAACCGGAAAATTTGTTATAGTTAAAGTTTGATTAGATGTTCGAAATAGGGGTAAGGAGATGCGATAAATTCGTTTTTGAGCTTTATATTTTTGCCGGACAAGTAGTTCGCCCGGATTTCGGCCGAAACCGGAAATTTGGCCGAAGTATAAGGCAGTAAATTTCGATCAGTTTCGTCAAAACAGATATGACTGATAGGGGTAAACACACATGCTAAATCCATATCTTTTCTCAGATGATTAGCCATTTTGCCTTAATCTGTTTCTAAGTTTTAATAGTAAAAATTTCAAGGAGTCTGGTGAAGATTGGGTCTGGCGAAGACAAGACCTAATTGTATAGATCAAATATGAGATCTTTGGGATCCCATCGAAACTTTTGGTCTTGTTAAGTCACATTCTCATCTTTCTGAGAATCTCAGAACAGGGCTACTGCCCTTAAAAACCAGGAGAAGGCTACTGTCAATTGACTGGCAACCAAAACAGGGCCCCTGCTTTTAATCAGAACAGGGCTCCTGTATTTAGGAAGAAGAAGAAAACCAGAAGAACAGGAGTCATGCCCTTCCTCGTTTTCGAGGCGTCTTACGGATGCTTGCGCAGCCCCTATTTCACCTAATTTGTTTATAGTATGTTGTTTTAATAATAATAATAATTTATTTTTAGACGAAAACAGTGGAGTACAAAAGAAAAAAAAGAAGACATAATTAGGAAACACAACACATACAAACAAAATCTACTAAGAGTCAAACAGACGAATATAGAGGGCGACAGACGCGCGTACGCCGTTTCGGACAGTTTTCTGTGGAGAACAAACAATTTCTCCGTAATATTAGGGACCCATAAATTTCCAGTAATGATTCGCCATTCAGGGGGCTTTTAATCTCCTATGCTTCTATGTTGCTATGTTGCCCGAGCCTCACCTAGTTTCCAAAATTCCACTTGGGTCGAATCGGCGTTCTTGCTCAGATAGAGCCAATCCCGGGCCTCCTTGGACGTAAGACCAAAGAGACTCCTCCCTTAAGGCAATATTTTATCCCCGTGGGTATTTCTTGAACTATCTGACGCTCTGTCAAGAGCGCATCAGAAATCTCTTATTGACATTACAGGAAATTTATGGATCCCTGGTAATATCCGGTTTCGAATACTTACTAATAATTTTAGATTATGTTTAATTACAGGTTGCAGCGACGATCGCATTCCCCTGCAGATATCAGCAGCAAGGCTGTGCAGATTGCTTATTTTTGGATTCGAAAGCAAGTCATGAAGCTTTTTGCTCCTTCAGGCCTGTCCCCTGTCAGTATTCAAGCAACGGGTGCAAAGAGGTAAGTACACCAAGTAAGCTACTCAAACTACCCACGATTATCCATCTCATATCTTTATTAGGGACTGCCAGGAGTTTTTTGAGAAATTTGGTTGAGGAATTGGGTAGAATGTGAAATGAAAAGCGGGATTTTTCAGATTCAAAAACCTGGAAGCCTGCAATCAGTCGTAGACAATGATTTTGGGATCCCAAAACTTAAGTGGAGGGATACCTATGACTTCGTAAAAGTTGCATGTCCGTCTGTCAGGACGATAACTCTCTAAGGGAATGAGATATTTTGATGAAACTTGGTGGGAGGATTCTTTGGGTCGAGGGAAAGATCGAGTTCGTAGATGGGCTATGTCGCTCTACATTTAGGGGTGGGGGTTTAAATTAAGAGGCCAACAGAATATTTTCAAACAGCTAATGAGATATTCGATTACTGGAGACATGCTGAACGCGACTGGGAAAACCATTTTCCCGCCGAACAAGTAGTTCGCCCGGAGTCCGGCCAAAACCGGAAAGTTTGTTAAAAGCAAAAGTTTTTTTAAGTTGATTAGATGTTCGATATAGGGGTAAGAAGACATGCTGAACACTCAAGTGAACATTTTTTTCTACCCGGACAAGTAGTTCGTCCGAAATCCGGTCAAAGCCGGATTTAGGGGTAAGAAGAGATGCTGAATCCGAATATGAAAATCAATTTTTATCCGGACATATAGTTCGTCCGGAATCTGGCTGAAACCGGATTTTTTTTTTATAAGTTACAATTTTATTTGAAGTTGATTAGATGTTCGGTATATGGGTAAGGTGATACGTTTTTGAGCTTAATTTTTTTGCCGGACAAGCAGTTCGCCCGGAGCTGGCCCGAAACCGGAAATTTGCAGAAGTAAGGCAGGAAGTTTCGATCAGTCTCGTCAAAACAGATATGACTCATGCCTATAAGTCATACCTATTTTGATGTAAACAAACACACCTGCTGAATCATATCTGAACTTGGTTTTCTCAGATGATTAGCTATTTTGCCATAATCTCTATCCAAATTTTAATAGTAAAAATGTTCATGGAGTCTGGCGAACATTGGATCTGGCGAAGACAAGACAAATTGTCTGTATCCAATATAGAATTTTTGGGATCCCACCGAAACCTTTGGTCTTGTTATGATAAGTTACAGAATATGAACAGACGCGATACAGGTCATCATTATGCTTTTTCTTTATTTTCTTCTTTCTTTATTTTTCTTTTGCTATACATACGGCACACGGGGTAGGAAGGCGTTTTTTTTCACTTACCAATAGCCTACTAAATAAACTAAAAAAGCCGATACACTTTGCAGCAAAAGGAAAATCCTAAGGATTTGCGCTACAATACCCGGGAGGTGCACTGGGTTCTTGATGTACAGCAGAGGTTTGCTTCTTTGACTCTTTCTGCCTTGGCATGCTTTTACCCTCACAAACAGTCAAATGGTAAAGACAAATTAAGATTATTTGCTAGGATCCGGTGTTTCAGCTTTCCTTTGACTCACATAATGAAATACGGTCCGTTTAATTTATCTGCTCGGTACTGAAGTGATGCACTACTGTTGAAGTTCTTCCGAAGCCGTAATTTTGCCGTTTGTGAGCTGATAGCATGAGCTGAGCAATAATCAGCAAAAACTGAACAAAAATACGAGTGTGTTTTCCCCAAATGCTTGTTTGAGCTTGGCGACCGGTGATCCCCCGCCAGCCCCCTCACCCACACACAGTCAGTAGTCCCTTATCGGACATGTCATGCTGATAAAATTTTGAAATAAGAATTTTATATAAAATATATATAAAGGCCAGCGGCCAGCGAGACACCGCCACGCGTTTAAACTGAATGCGCGTGTCCAGGGAAAACCCTTAAAGGAGTTACATCATACACATTCCAGCACTTGCAACGTCTAGACCCCCCCCCCCACCAGAGACACCAAGATGAAGCCACGACTCGATCCGACCGCTGGGTCATCTAGTGGCGCGGGTCGGAACCGCCCGACATGGGATGGATAGTAGTTTGGATCATAGTTTGACTAAATCTGACAAAATGTCTTTTTTTATCTTAGAAGGCATACGGAAAATGTGTAGAAAAAATGAAAATGAAACTAATTATTTGCATTATCGATTTCTTTTTGTATTTTGTTTTCTGTTTTTTTCTTGTTAATTCCCGTAGGTTCAAAGAAGGAAGGATGTAAACTAGATCACAATAAACAAACGTCGCAAATTATACTAAAGTTCGTGAAAGTGATTTCTTAAAGATTCTGAAACTGAGCTAAATAATATTCAGCTTCCGAGACCGAAAAATGTTAAAACTGGCCGATGATTTCTTCTTCCAACATATCTAAACGGTCATCCTTACACGCCACTCGATCTTCTCGAAGATTTTAATAACTCTTTTGACCTCCGCCGGGAGATCACTGAATAGTTAATGAGCAATGGCGACCTTGCTTTCAAGAGTAAATTGTGTTCAAGTAATTCGTGGAGAACGTTGACTATCGTGAGGATTTTGGAGAAAACAAAGGTAACAGTGTGTTCGTAAAAATCCGACCCATCCAAAAATGATGGTGTGTCCCACCTTCTCGGCCCACATGAATCAATAAGTGCTTGCTTTTCAATAAGATTTCCTAATTTCTCTTATATTCGCATTAGGGGAGGGGGTCGCCAGTGGGATTCTGGAAGGGGGGGCGCCTAGAGCCGTCTTAATTCCATCATATTCCTTCAGCGCCGTTCAGAGTTAGGCGACGTTCAAAGAAGCACACCACTACTGTACTACACTATTTAGGATATACACCCGTAGGATGCTGACGGAGATTTGCGCTCTTATAAACTTAGTTCTTAAGCCCCGTTCACAAGCATGCCTAGCAAGCACAGATGCCTAGGCACGTGCTTAGCGTTACCGTTCATACCCATGCCTAGGCATAGATTTGGGGCAAGACACGGAGTTGTAGGCTATGGAACTCGGTGCCTGGCTAAGCCTGGACATGTGCCTATGCATCTGTGCTTGGCTAGGCATGCTTATGAACGGTGCATTAGATACTGGAAACCTTTGCGGAACCGAAGGACATACTGTAACTAGTATTTGTTCCAGGTGTTGGAATTCCAGGAAATGGTCGATCACGTCAAAACGTGCCAGCACAGATTCAACCGTCAAACATCTGTTGTGACGTTGACGACGAACATAACCACAAGCCACACCGAAGTCCGACGGGTGGCTTCCTTCGCCTCAAGATTCAAAAGCAAGAAGAGCACAGAGTAGCCAGACGAAGAAACACGTGAACACGTAAACCTCACGTTGTACGTCACGTGACTGTATTCAAGAGCAAGCAATCTTTCGCTGTATATCAGGATAATCACTGTACATTCTGCTGAACACAAAGTAGATAAGGTGAACAGCGGGCTCCCAGCAACGTACAGGTATTTTTGCTAGGTGATGCTCAGATGCTCTCTTAGTTGGTTCATAAGCAGGTGATAAATAATGAACGAATGCTCAGTGATACTCAGTGATTTGAGTCTAGCTCGGTACGCCCAGATCCAGGAAGGAGTAAATGTTGCAAAAGAAGTCCCTTTTCTTGTTTTACCTTTTTGAATTATCCGTGGCGAGTCTGAGCTACAATAGCACGATCGCCAACATCGTTGCCGATCGTCCATAGGTTCCCCAGTGGCTGATTATTTTCTACAAATCGCCCGAGACTTGTATATTTGACATTAGCGTGTCCTGCAACCATGTCTTAACACTAGCTTGTTGCATTGTTTATTTAGGTGTACTAAGCTGCGTGGCGCTATAAGTGGTGTTCACAACTTATACACGTCCTTGTTCAAACTGAAGTTAAGAGGTTATTATACATGCTTGTGCCATATTTACAGAATGTGATCAGAGGTTTCAGACTGACCAAGCGGAGATTTTTTAAATTTTTTATCTTACTTTCTTTTTTCGGCTTGCTAGCAGAACCCAAACATGCGATTCGATTGGCTCTTCATAAGATAAATTAGGATCAAGATCTTGTATACGTTCTGCAGCACAAACAGCCCGCCCCGAATACAAGCCGCAACTGTAAACGTCGTTTTACCAAGAACAAATAATCAGAGAGAACCGCTGTCTTTAGTCCCATGCATCGACTATGAATACCCCGACAAAACTGAGCGGGCCTAGAGGTATTTACTCTAGCTTTGAGCTGATGGTTGATACCCGTTTACTCATCTTCCGTCTTCGCCATTGCTCATCGCAGAAGAAATTTTGCAGGAGGCGTACTCCGCGCGCTGACCCGCTCTGGAGCACGTCCATAGAACCAATCAGCTTTGATTTCTACTTTTCCTCGCGGCGTGCTTCACAGCGAATTAGCTATTTGAAGAGGTGACGAAACGTGGGTGCGAAGCTACCAACCTCCACTCGTTCGTAGCGGACAGGGTATGGGGAAATATTCGACTCCGCATAATCGTATTACAGAGAGAGGGAGACGGAGGGTCTGTCAGATTATTTGTTCTTGGTTTTACCGCCTTATTATACCTATCTGAACAATGTAAATGGTCATCAGGGTTAAAAAGCCGTATGACAACATTTATTGTAAACTAGCCATGTAATAACGTTTTTATCGCACACTTACGTGTGGAATACATCAAGATTGTTTGGCAGACAGACTTAAGATTCGCAGAACAGACAGAGCTGTATGGCGTGCTAATGTCACTTACTATTATCAGTTATTTTTTTTATTGTACCCCACGACAAGCTTTTGGATTGATAAATTAGGTTGAACTCTTTTTCGATCAGTGGCATTATCTTGTAATTCTGTGTCTTAAAATAAACATGTCTTGTTTATCTCTTGGGATAGAGCTGCCAGGAAAATATGACAAGAGAGAAACTTTCCGAGTCCAAATCTCTCCGTACTTTATGACCAGGGGACGTGTTACGGCCGTAAAGTTATCACACAGGACATAATCGTATGATTAAACGAACCTATCTTAGGTGAAGTTTGATCCTGGTTATACCGACTTATAGGTTGCGTTCCAGAACTTGACGATTGTTAACAATTGTTAATTTTTTGCGTTCCAGGTTTCTGATTTCGAAATTTAAGCCCCGCCCACCAACGATTTCCGTTCCAGAGCTTAACGATTGTTAACTATTTTGTAACGATGGTTGGTGAGTGTCTTTGGGAAAAGTTAACAATTGCAGATTTGGGAAAAGTTAACGATCAGTAAAGATGCAGTTAGCTCCGCCCCGAAATAAAGTTGACGATTGTTAACAATTCTCAAGTTTCTGGAACGCAACCATAGTAGCACTGGAGCACTGGCGTAATGAGGGTTCATTTGAGATAGACGTGGCAACCTTTCGGCGGATTGCGTGTCAGGATTTAGAGGAAATCATTTTCGCAAGATTCCGGAATCACTTTCCAGCTAGCGAAGAACATCGCGAAAAACGTCGGAATACGGTTCTTGGAATTGCTCTCTACTTTCCCGTTGGATTGATCGCAAACACATGGAAAGCTGAAATCACACTGAAAATGTCGAATGCAATTTGTTTTGGAATTTTTTTAGACGTACCACTGGAAAATCCTACGATTCTTATATGTTCAAACGAATTGCTCTGTTTTTTCCGCACTTTCAAAATCCCTACCGACGCATTCAACTTTCCGCGGAACTTACTGTCAGGTATGGATTAGTCAGTGGTTCCCAACCGGGGGTACGCGTACCCCAAGGGGTACGCGAGACCCTTGCAAGGGGTACGCGAAGGAACCAAAATCGTTTTAATTCGTAACTTCGAAATCTCGCCTTACTCATTTTTGACTGCCGAAAGCCTAATATTACCAGCAGAGGCATCACTAGCCTAAACATTTCGAGGGGCAAGGTATTTTTATCGACTGTTTTTCAAAAAAAAAATAACTGTTTTACGAAAAATCGCGGCGCTTCGCGCCGACTCGTTTCTTTTTAACCATCTGGATGACCAGTTTGGGGTCAGGCCCCTGAATACAGCTAGCCTACTGCCGTAAATCTGTTCCTGTGTCTAACAATATTGTTTCAAGAAGAATCAAAGACATAACAAGTGATATTGTCATTCAGGTTACGAATTAAGCTAACGAAAACGTTTGTGATGCAGTTTGATGAAAGCACGGAGGACATCAAAGCCACCCGATGAAAAATATCCGAGAATTAGTCATATGGAGTAGTACGAAAAAGTAGCATGCAGTAGTAACTGTTGCTACTACATGCTATTACTAGCAAACTGGATGCTATCGGATAATACTACATAAGATTAACCCAGTCGGAGGCATGTTTATCAAAGTATTCCATATTACTACATATCACTAATCAAACTACTCCATACTACTACATACCATTCCATGCAACTTTTTCGTAGAACCACCATACTACTACACAGTCAAAGAATTTTTCATCGGGCATACACAGAAACAGGCTGACTGTGAAACAAATATTGCCGTAAATGACTTCGAGCCGACATTTCATAAAATTTTTGCTAAAAAGCAGCCTCAAGTGTCTCATTGTTTTTGTATAGATTTCTACTCATGTATGCCTTATCATTTATGACAATAAATATCGTCTTTTTAACGTTCTGGAAAAGGGGGTACGCAACATTTTCGAGCCTTGATTAGGGGTACGCGGTAGGGAAAAGGTTGGGAACCACTGGATTAGATCTATTAGACCCCCGCCCCCAAACAAATTCCTGGATACGGCCCTGGCTTTCAGTCTTATGTGGCGATTCGCATTAAGGATTCGCCTGCCACACTTAAAGTTTAACCAAAAGGGCTGGGATAGGCAATCTAGTTACACATCATTTATTCACTTAAACTGGCTTGAAGACCCGCTGTAAATGCGTTACTTCGTTGTTCCGCTATTTAAGAATAACCGATTTTAAAATAGTGGAATTTCCTTGTGATTTGTGGTACTGTATGCGCTTGTATTTTTGTTGTATGCTTTACGAGAAAGATTTGTGATTTTTTTTTTTCCAGGTACTAAGCAATCTTCGCCAATCTCACCACTGCGCCGCGTTTGTGTTGAGAATAAAATTTCCCGCGTCATAGTAGAATTTTCGCTGTCGGGACGGCCGCAGATATTTTGAATGTCAGAACCAGAGCAGATAGTGGAAAAATAAAAAATCTCTTTGCAGAATCAAAATAATTCAGTGTATTCAATGAAATGACTCAAAAATAAGTCGGCTTTTCAGTTGAACTTTAAAGGTTGGTGCCGACAAAACGCGGATTCTCATTCGCTTAGACGAATTCGGCGTCGATAGCGACGATATTCTTCTCTGTTACTGACGAGGAAAAACTGAAACCGTCGAATTTTGGTGGACCACTTTCTTTTAGCAACATTTGTCCACTTCCATCGATACAAGGGGAGTGTCCCCCACCACCAACCCCTGAACCATAATTACGCCCCTGCGCTAAATCCCACACCATAGCTCAGGAAATCGAGAAACCAACACAAACAACTGTTAGCGTCGCGTTGAATTCTAAACAGTACCGCGTGGGAACGGCGTTGTGAAATCTTGCCACGTGCTACGCATACCAATTACTAACTGGTGAATCTTGCTGACTAATCGAAAAAATTGTGTCGACTAAATCTCAGCCCATTATCCGAGGATCGTGACGTAACGTCTAATTTCATGAGAATTTCATATTTTCCATTTCCAAACCTAAATGATTTTCCCTGGAACGGTTAATAAATGTAAACGAGTCCGGCGCCTCGCTGGCTGCTCGGTTAAGCTAGGTGCCCACAGAACGCGAATCTTTTCCGCCACGCGGCGCGAAAAAAATTCGACTTGGAGTTGAAACGGCGCGGCGCGAATTTTTTCCACTCGCGACGTCAAATTCGCCCAGGCGAACGCGAATTCGCGTTCTGTGGGCACCTAGCTTTAAGGGTATCTTTGCTTGGGTGGAATTTGCGGCTTCCAGACATCTTGGAGTGTACATCGGCACAGGTAATATGCAAAGTGTGTAGGTTCATCGAAGAAGGAGCGAAGTTTCGTGAGAATAGAAGTTTAATTTTAGTTATGTTTTGTTTAATTTAATTGCTTAATTAGTGCACAACTTGTTCATGTATATGGCCTCTGGCTTTGAATACAGATTATTATTATTATTATATAGATCCAAATCTGTATTCAGCAATATGTATTTAATCGAATTTCCAAACTTTCTTGACGGCGTCACGAATGATGTCCTGGGTATCGGATAATCGGCTGAGATTTAGTCTAGACCGAAAACATCCTGGTACTTCGGTTCCACTCGAACTACGGTCAAACGTACACATAATCATCGACTATTTAATCTTAATGATCACCAGCTTTCGCTTCATATAAATCCAACCTCTGTTGTGGCTCACCATTAAGACGATATTTCAGTTATCAAACATTCCTGCCCCACATTTTCAGCTAGAAAAAATTTGATACGAAAGAAAGTATTCGAAACATTGGCGAGGACTAATTGGTTAGTGGTTGATAACTAACGTCACAAATATGTCAAGGCTAATTACTCACAGATGATTAGCCATGGTCATGGACGGAATTTAGGAATCCCGGCATCACGGAATCCGGCTAAAACAGTGATAGGCGACGAGCAAGGGGGCTAGCGACTCGGTAATTAGCGACGTGAAGGAAATGAATGCTGCACTGTTTTATTGTAAATCATGACAGTTGGTCGGAACCATGTTGTGGTCGGAACAAATGTTACAGGCTCAGAGTAGTGTCGGGTTGTATTCGATATGGATAACAATATATCGATGTATCGGACCAAATATCGATATTGAATATCGAAACGTAGATATCGATTTCGAAAACAATATTTTTTTTATTTATTGTAAACAATCCAACATAAGTTACATTTATATATCCAAAATTGGAGCAATATATGTATTCGAATTTTGAGTTGATGCAAGACGCTTTTTTAAGACAATTTTGCTCTTAAATTTTTAGCGAAACTAGACGTACACTATAGCGGAACATGGTACCGAAATATCGATTATCGGATATCAAAAGTCAAAATATCGATATATCGAAAAATATCGCCAAACATTAGCTCAAAGCCAGGCGCCACTTCAGGAAATCTTGGGGGGAAGGGGTAAACATGTCGATGAGTCATCAACAGCTCCTGCACTTGAGAGACAAAATGTGTGAATTGTGGCAGCAGACAACACCCAGTGCCATCACATGCCCTGAGATTCAGTCGGCCACCAATCCTATACTGACTCAGCCCACGCACACGAGGCGTGCACCAGATAGCCTACTGAATGAAAACGGCCAATGCATCTTTCGCGACTGTCGATTGATGAATGTATAAGAAAAGCCAAAGGCTTGGATTTTTATCTATAGGGTACCTAAAAAAATATGTGCTTGATTCTACGGTTTTTAATAAATGAAATTTACCGTGTGTATTATTTTTTTTTCTCTTTCGTTTCTTATATAGATTGTTTGTACAAAGTGATGTGACATATAGCTTATTTTAATATTTTTGTTTTGTTAGTATATAGTTATGAAGTGGCGCAAGGTAAAATCACCTAATAAATTCATTCATTCATTCGCTGTCCTTGAAAACAATTTCTGAACATGAGAACCCCTCTGGCTTTCCGATCTGCTATACGCTAGGCTTTGCACAGATATGAGACTACGTGAAAAATATAATTACCCCATCATGACTTGAAGTTTTCCTATTTTTTAATCCGAGGAATCAATTGTTCTAAAATTAATATTCGGACCATGACGCACGGCTATCTTTGAACATGGTGTAATATTTCATAGCAAAATAAGACGCATAAAGACACCAGAAGAAATGTAGAATGAAGAACGTTTATGAAGATTTTTCAATGCCAATTGTAGCCGCATAGCAGAAAACAACCAATCAATTTATTTAGGAAACAGCTTCTCAGGTCCAGATTCAGGAATTTATTATCGGGGGGAGGGTCTGCCCGCGGGTCGGACCTAATCCATACCAAACAGTAAGACAAGAGGTTAAATCCTCAGAGGTTAAATCCCGCAAAAAACGATTATTTTTGCATGTTCCGGTGGGTTGGGGGGGATTGAACCCCCTGCCCCCCCCCCCCCCGGATACGGCCCTACAGCTTCTAGCTAGAGAAGTCAGGGTCATACGAAAAATTACAGTTGACATTAATACAGGAAACAACAACTTCATGAATAAGATTTACGAAAACCTTCTCGATACAAATACTGGTAAAAAATTTCAAAAAGTAACAAGACGAACGCGCATGGCAAAAGGCGACGGACAGAATCCCCGAGCAGGCCCGTACCCAGGAATTTATTTCGGGGGGGGGGGGGGGGGTTTGCCCGCGGAATTTATTTCGGGGGGGGGGGGGGGGTTTGCCCACGGGTCGGACCAAAAAGTACAAAAAATACATAGATCAGAGGTTAAAGCCTACAAAAAACTATTACTTTTGTGGGTTTCGGGGGGGGGGGAGGGGTCGAAACCCCTAACACCCCCCCTGGATACGGCCTTGTCCCCGAGCAGTGTAATTTAACGTCCAGTGAAACGAAATTAGAACTAATAGCGAAAAGACCACAGCCGGATCTCGATTTTTTGTTTATTCGGTTCTAGCTGAATTCCTCACCCTCTAGCCTATACTGAGATAACCTATAGGAAATATTTCCGTTGGTCAGATGAAGAACTCATCCAAACCCTTCTTTAGAAAATCGGTGGTATTTGTTTTGTTTTATAGATTAAACAAACACCAAAAGCTTAGGTGGGATCTCAAACCCCGGAATATTTTTGCATGGACCATCAAATGCTTCGACTGTTATGATTTTGCAACTGACTATGTCACTCTCGCAAGCTCATTTCGGGGGGCACGGGGAGGGGGGGGGCAGCTGCCCCTTGACTTTCCAAGGTTGTCAAGAGCTAGCCTACCCATGAAAAACAACCGTACTTTTTTTCCTCTTCTAGCTATATTTGGAGCTATTTGGAAAATAAATTTGATGGATTGATTGATTGTAAAGCCTAGTTGACAAGGCGCAAAACCGAAAGTGTATATATCGCTAAAAAATATATATTTTTATATCAATCTTCGTTAATGTATTGTTTACTTTTCTTTGATATGTTCTTATTCACTTAAGTATGTTTGGTCTCGCCTATCTAAGACTGCCATCAAATGATGCAAAAGGGGCCCAGGACGACGCCGTTGCCCCTCCCCCCTGGGTTTCCGTAAAATGACGCTTCTGTCCGTCGCTGATTGGGATCCCCAAAGGTGTCTATTCGCATTTCCTGCCAGAAATTGTTGCCAGAACACGAGTCATAACCGGTCAATTTTATCGGACAAAAAATAAATCAGGTTGACGCCAGTTCTGTCAGGTCTCGACTAGTCTCTACTCTTCATAATTTTTTTTCCCGCTCGTGTCGAAGATTTTGTACGCAGAAGAAACGGGTGAATAGGTTAGAACCTACATTTCCCTTGGAAACTTCAAGCGACCCCAAAAGCGTCTTGCTGCTAGTTTTTGGACCTTAGTACCCAAGCCTTCGCTCGAGAGATAGATTAATGCAGGGAACAACAAATCCATTGATACGAAAAACGTCGCGAAACAAATTTTAATTTAAAGTTTAACCGAAAAGGGCTAGGACAGGACAATCTAGTTACCCATCACTTGTTCACTTAAATTGGCTTGAAGACCCGCTGAAAATGAGTTACTTCGTTGTTCCGCTATTCACGAATAACTTATTTTCAAATAGTGGAATTTCCGTGTGATTTGTGGTGCTTCTATGCGCTTGTATTTTTGCTGTATGCCTTACGAGAAAGATTTATCAATTTTTTTTTTTGTTCAGGCACACTGAGCAATCTTCACCAATCTCACCACTGCCCACTGAAAAGCCGCATTTGTGTTGAGATTAAAATTTCCCGCGTCATAGTAGAATCTATGCTGTGGGGACGGCTGGAGATATTCTGAGCCTCATAACTAGAGCAGATAGTGGAAAATCAAAAAATCCCTTTGCAGAATCCAAACAATTCAGTGTATCCAATTAAATGACACACAAATGAGTTGGCTTTTCAGTTAAACTTTAAACAAAAAATTGAAAACTAAAAACTGACTGTAGCCTACGCAGCCAGAATCCTGGACTTCCTGCTAGTTTTTGGACCCTTGGTACCCAAGCCTTCGTCCGAGAGAAGTATTTATGCAGATTTCTCCCAGAAAATCAGTTAAAGTGCGTGTTGGCACTTGACTGGTTGCATATGTAATCCCTTAGATCTAGAGATTAAAATAATAATATACCGACGAGAAATTTCTAAAATTTTGATTCGCTATAGTGCTTACGACTTTTCACTGCGTAGTCTGGCGTTACACGCAATAAGGTTGCGCTTCGTTTGAGGCCGGCTTAAGCGGCAAAGTCACTTTTCATGCGAGACAAAGTCAAGAATGACTTTGCCGTCCCAAATCGGTCTAAAAAAAGCTCAGCCTTTTCGCATGGGACGCTCGAATCTTGGCAGTGATAAGTCATACATAATATACCAAAACCAAACTTTAGAATGTATCTTTTTTATATTATTTTAATTTCTAGATTCACCATATGCAACCTGTCAGGTGCCAATACGTACTTTAACGTTCGCAAGAAGTTATCTGCAACGTACCTGACGTATCTGTGGGAACTGTTACTGATTGGACAAAAACAAAGCCACGCTGTAATTTACCAAAGCCTGCTGAAACAAGAGTGAGTGTTTACCGCTGAGAGTGAGAGATAATGCTATTGCCCGGGTCAAAGAACTTAAAGACCCGTGAGTAAATAAAAAGAATGGCTTCTCATGTCGTTTGTGCTTTCAGGTCTTCGCTGAGCAGGAAGGGGAGGGCCTTGATTGGACGTACAGACTGATGACCTAAATTCTACACTGATGACCTAATTCAACTTCTAATAAATAATATAAAATAACTGCAGCATAATCCGAAGAAGAAAATACAAATCCTTTAAAAAGCTTTAACAGAAAGTATTGTCCTATTTGTTGTTGATAGAATAAATGTAGAATAAAGTTGCATTTTTTTTCTTTTAAGAAATTTGCTAAAATAAAGGGCAAGTAAGGATGCCATGAAACGCTGATCGCTTTTTTGTCGTCCCGAAACTGAATTATAGACAATAAATCTTTTCTTCGCTTTGCCCTAATTATGTTTCCTAGGAAACTATCGAATGCGATTTCTATTATTTATCGCTGCAGTCTGGAAACTCCTGGAGAAGAATTATTACCTCTCAGTAGAGATTGGTACGATATTGGATAAACAGCGCCCCGGGCACTTCAACGGTGCTTGTTTCAATTTGCTAAAGGTCGAGGGTTCAAACCCCAAACAAGAAAAACTTTTGTCTTGATTATTTTTTCCTGGATGTGTCAATCGGCTTACGAAGAAAGCAGTTAAAGCGGCTGGAAGATGGTGGTCGTGAGCGTGCGAGTTAACACTTTATAAAGGACGACGCTTCAAACCCAGACGAGAAAAGACATCACAAACCGTACGCCTAATGAGAATATCATACACTCGATTATAAAAGGTTAGAGTGGCCTGATAGTCGCTGCGTGATTTTGCATTGTGACTATAAGCTATAACCAACAAGTTCCGAGGCTGCTTAGTCAAGATACTGAAACCGTCAAACCAGACAACAGTAGAGGTTTGGTAGTTAACTTTGAACAGTGCAGTTTTGGGCTAAATGTTAAAATGAACCAAAACGTCCATTCAAGTGTTGTTCCTTATCACCTTTTTGGGATCCCAAAATGTAAACGAAACGATAACTAACGAAGGGGTCGAGCTATTTTGTCCAGACTCGGTATGCTGATTCTTTGCGTCAAAGTACAGGTCCAGTTCGTAGATGGGCTCTGTAGTCCTATATATACTTAGAGGTGGGGAGGGGGTTTCAATTTAAAAAATATTTGTTTTAAAAATAACAAGGATTCCATATATGAACCTTGTTTTCTTGCTAGGACAAGCAGTTCGCCCGGAATCCGGCCAAAACTGGGAAATTTGGTAAAAGTAAGTTAAACTCGGAAGTTATTAAGAGGTTCGACGTAGGGGTTAGGAGATCGTGCTGAATTCGTGTTTTATTTTATTTTCTTACCGGGGTATTTCGCCCGATCGGCTCAGACTTGAATTTTTTTCAGAAGTGCGCAAAAGTTTTTCTGTAGTCCGTCTGGAATCCGACAAAAACCGGAAATTAGTTCAAGTAAATGTTTGGTCCGAAATCGATTAGAGTTTCGAAAGACGAGTAAGAAAACACGCTGGAATAGGATACTTTACTTGCTTTTCCTGTCGGACCGATCTATTCGGCCGGAACCCGTCAAAACCCGGAAATTAGGTAGTTCCTATAATCGCTTTACCGGCAAAAGCCGGAATTTTGGAAAACGGAATCCGGTGGAAACCAGGAATTCGGTAAGCACCGTGTTATGTCTTTATCGAGTGTTTGGAGTTTAGATAGAAGACATAAAGTTTAGACAAGAAGACATAAAAAAATTAAACTTTAACTGAAAAGCCAATTTATTTTTGTATCATTTAACTGACTACAGGGATTTTTTTTTATTTCCACTATTTGCTCTAGTATGATGATCAGAACCTCCACGGCCGTCCTCACAAGGCAAAATTCTACTTTGACGCAGAAAAACTGAATCTCAATACAAAAGCGGCTTTTCAGTGATCAGTCATCAGCTCGAGGAAGGGGGCTCACTGCGTAAACACTTATTTTTCGTAAATCGTTTTGGTCAAGCATAAAACACAGACACAAGCAGATAGAGGTACTTCAAATCACAAAGCAATTCCACTATTTGAAAATCGATTATTCGTGAATAGCTAAAGAACGAAGTAACGCATTTTCATCGGGTCTTCAAGCCTCTTTAAGTGAATCAGTCATGGGTACCTAGATTGTGCCATTACATTCCTTTTCGGTTAAACTTTAAGCTTCCTACTTCGTTTTCCTCGCTTGGTCGACCGGGTTCCCCGGAATCCGACGAAAACTGGAAATCCGCCAGTTCTAATAAATGCTTTTGTCCGGCTGTTTGTAGCGGTATAGAGATAAGAAAACTGCTTTGAAATATTACCAGGTGAATGGTACGATCGCTTTCTGGTGGTAAGCCGGAAATTTCGGAAAGAACAGAATCCTCCGATAAAATTTATAATGTGGTGTATTTAGATATAAAGAACCCGATGGAGCAGAATACCATCTGAGCTTTCAATTAGCACAGGACCTCGTCGTAATCTGGGTCTGACCGGAAAAAATACAGAAAGGAACTGCCAAACGGATTTTAAGTGGTTTTTCTTAGGGGTAAATTACACGATTAAGGGATCTAGCGAAGACTGGGAATATCTAAGACCCGTTGGAATCCTACCGAAACCTCTGGTCTTGTTCTTTTTAGTCCTTATCAGCTGTTTTGGGTGACCGATAGTTGATTTTTTTTTTTTTTTACAGCAAGTGGATGAAGACGGTACTGTTTAAAGTTAAATAACGTTCAAAGAAGCATACCTCTACTGTATTTCCTAAACAAAACTCAAGGTCATACCTCGTGATTGACCAATATTCTACTTCCGCCACTGTGCACGCTTAAAGCACGAACGTTTGACAACTTGACAAAAACTGTGAGAGGACATCTTCAATAAACATTTCCGGACGCAAATCGAATCTTAATTAGGAAATAATTAATCCAAACACTCTATATATTAAAATCATCCAGGATTATTGGATCCATTTTTCGAAAATGTTCAGATCCGAACCAAGCAGAGAGCTACATGAACAATTTTTTCGTGAAATATTTGAGAGACTACTGAAAACTGCAGTTTTTGAAGGAATCGAGGCAAGTCAGCCTGTGACCAGATGGAAGGAACCGGAAGAATTATCCGAAATTTTGGATTTACGGCTACCGGAAAAACCGAAAAGTGTGGAGGACATTAAAGATTTTTTGGAAAAGGTTGTGCACTACAGTGTGAAGACGGGACATCGTCATTTTGTGAATCAGCTGTTTTCGAGGTTTGTGCTTTCAGATTTCTCATTAAAAAGCTCGTGCAGAATATTGGCACTCGGCTTCAAGCTCAAGCCGCTCAAGCTGGAAAATGAACTTGAGCGGCTTGAGCCTGAAGAGGACCCTTACCAAGAAGGGCCGAAATATAGCTCTAATAAAACTCAGCTGACGTATCCGTTTAGCACTGTCAACTATGATTCGCTTTCAGCTTGAGCTGAAAAAATATTTAACGACATGAATTGTTTTCGAGGAAAAGGATAGAAACCGTTATACAATTTTAAGTCAGAAATCAGCTGTCAATAAAGTTTAATTAACAACTCAATAGGTTAAAGATGGAACGGGGAAGGAGGCACAGATTCGACGCAACGTGGTTTCCAAGAACTAGAGAGGCCTTTAACAGAGCAAGAATTATCCAGTCATTCAAATAGGGTACCAAACAGCATGGATGTATTCAGAGGATCCGAGTCAGCCACCCCTTAGGGAACAGCCAGAAAAGCGGCTGGCCCCATTTACCTTGGTGCAGATAATTTTCTCGCCCAGGGATCACTCGTCTCCAGACCAGAGCAAAATAACGCTAGCGAATAGCGCCAAGACTTGAAAGAAGTGACACACACTCGAACAGCAGTGACACTAGCACCACTAGCGATAGTGAACGTCCCTACTGAAACTCAATCGCTCGTGCACCAGCGCTGGCTCCAATAACTTCATATGCTGAACAGAGCAAAAAAAAGATACAACCTCCCCAGTTTCCTCGATGTGTGCAGACGGCATCTTAGCTTCACTGGAAAATGTCTAAACCCGCAAGTTTGTCTCGCTTTAAATGTCGCAAGCGTAGTGGGCGGCGATATGAGTATGGCCCGTTTGCGAAGCAAGAGTTGCGTTTTTCCAGATACCATGGTATCTGTTACCACAGTAACTGGATCTGCAATTAGTCGTTTTTGCAGTTACCGTGGTCTCTGATACACGGTTCACTGCAAAAACGACTATTGCCGAAATTGCACTTTTCGAAGTCATCCCTAAAGAAAAACTGATATCCAGTTACATCGCTAAGTGCTGAACTTCTTTCTCACCAATTTGACAAAATCTGATGACAGTGAGATGACTTTTCAGATACCACGACCAGATACCACGGTCGGACCGTGATATCTGAATATCAGTTACCACGGTAACTGGCCAGATACCACGACAACTGCAAAAACGCCTTTGACCGTGGTATCAGATACCACGATAACTGCAAAAACGACTTTAGACCGTATATCAGATACCATGGTATCAGCAAAATTGCAACTAAGGAAAGCATAGGTCTTGACGATACTCCCTAGTGTTATTGTGTTGCGGAGCAACACTACTGCTTTCGTAGTTTTTTTTGTTTTTTTTTTTTTTCACCGTGATCAGCGACCTGTAGCTCCGAAGTGGTAAGAGTTTAAAATTTGAGATTTTTCAGAGGGAAGGGAAACGTGAAACAGAGTAAAAAAGTTCCAGAGAAGTTCCTAAAATTTCTAATAGTTTTCCAGAAAAAAAAATAAAACCGTTTTTTTCTTAGAAACTCTGCGTTCGATGTTTGGCGTCAAGTTAAGACGACCCTAGCTTCGGAAATAAACTTGTTAGAAATACAGTTATGCTGAACTCATGTAGAACTTTCATTTGTCTCTTCGAGAACCGGAGCACAAAATTCCGTAGCTCTTACAGATTTCCCGGAAATAATTCCGGAAAAGTCCATCTCGTTCCGATTTTTTTGGAATTTTCTCAAATTTTCGATTTTGATGTTTCTTATATTTTTATCGAGTAGTGCTATGAAAAGTATGCAAGAAGAAGTGAAGTGTTCTATATACCAAGTTGCTTCGTTCTCTAAGAAATAATTTCCGAAGTTTCGACGTTCTAGAGGTAACTTCTGTTCTGGACCAGCTAGAATTTTTTTTCCAACGCGGTTCGACAGGTCTCGATCTCCTAACAACTGGAGCTTACAATAGTTTCTCCGAAATAAAATTCCTTCTTTGGGTTTTTCTATTTGGAAGTTTTGTCATGCCCTCGGGCAATTTAAATTTTTTGGTGAATTTGGTTTGTTTTATATTTTCCTAGCTTAGACCATCAGAAGTTAAGCAGAAAACTATAAGACGTTATTTCCGTATCTCTTTCAGATTTCCCGGAAATAATTCCCGAAATGTGCGTCTCGAAACATAATACTTCGAATTGGCGTCAAGTTAAGACGGCCCTAGTTTCGGAAGTAAACGTTTTAGAGATAAAATAATTATGAACTCATATAGAACTTTTATTGATCTTTTCGAGAACTGAAGCATGAAATTCCGTAGCTCTTACAGATTTCCCGGAAATAATTCCGGAAAAGTCCATCTCGTTCCGATTTTTTGGAATTTTCTTAAATTTTCGATTTTGATGTCTATTTTTTTTTTATCGAGTAGTGCTATGAAAGTTATGCAAGAAGAAGTGAAGTGTTCTTTATACCAAGTTGCTTCGTTCTCTTAGAAATAATTTCCGAAGTTTCGACGTTCTAAAGGTAACTTCGGTTCTGGGCCAGCTAGAATTTTTGTTCCAACGCGGTTCGACAGATCTCGATCCCATAAGACTGGAACTTGCAATAGTTTTCCGGATATAAAATTCCTTCTGTAGGTTTTCTATTTAGAAGTTTTGTCATGTCCTCGGAGCAATTTTCCAATTTTTGCCAATTTTTGTTTGTTTTATATTTTCCTAGCTTAGTCCATCAGAAGTTAAGCAGAAAACTTTATTTTGTTTTTTCCGTATCTCTTTCAGATTTCCCGGAAATAATTCCCGAAATGTGTGTCTTGAAACATAAAACTTCGAATTGGCGTCAAGTTAAGATGGCCCTAGCTTCGGAAGTAAACGTTTTAGAAATAAATTAATGCTGAATCCATGAAGAACTTTTACAGATCTCTTCAAAAGATGCTTCAAGATAACAATCGAAGCCGCATTAGAAAAATGTCCTGTGAAGGACATAATGGAGACTGTTGCTCCGCAACTGTGTCCCGTAGGGCACAGTTGCACATGTTGCTCCGCAACTGTGCCCTAAGGAACAGGGCACAGTTGCTGCAACACTTCCCGTTGCACAGGCAACGGAGGTCTAGTTTTGCTCGTCTCCACACGTTTCTACGCTGTAACGACCTATTGCTTTATTCGAGGCGTTAGCCTTTAGTGAGTCTGAACCCAGGGTCAAATTTATTCCCTCAGCGTGTGCCCGTCATGAATTCGGCGAACTTTGGCAACTGCCAGAATCAAATCCGAAATCGACGACTACTGCCAAGTTGATCTGGATACTGGATAGAAAAATATTGTCACTTGGTAACCTGCCAAAGTAGTTGAGTCGGAACGTCGTTAGCGAAACCGTCCGGATAGTCTTTTCTTCCTCGCGTCTGCCCTGACGAATTCACATGATTGATGTTACAGACGTAATAATTTATGCCAAGAACTTTGCAAGACGGATATATTCCCAAGACTAGTTGACTAATTACACGTCTGTTTGAAACTGTTTTTCCGATCTCTTTTTTGCCAAAACATTGCCAAAACCAGGAATATTCCAAACTTAAGTAAGCGCCTGAACATCGGATTCGCAAAGTGAAGAAAAAACAAATAAGATCAACGATTCCAGAGACTTTTTTGCCATGCAAAAATAGCCTACTGATTAAACTTTAGCAGTACACAGCTGTAGCCAAAACCAACAACACATCCTAATTTACATCTTCTCTTACTACTCTGTAAACCGCTTCGTCGGATTCGTCGGTGAACCGAGTAATGAAGTATTATTAGCTTAATGAACCAGGCAGCCTACGAGTCGAGTTGTCTGGCTACGATAACGTATAATTCGACTGGTCGACAATGGGCTTAAGCCGGGGTCTGTCGGCTCTAACTCGTGCTCTCAAAGGACTCTGCCCTTCGTCTCGTAAGATTCTTATCGCTCTGGCTGAAAACCAAGGTTAGAGGGGAGCCAAAGGGTTTAGGACATTGTGGCTTCTGAGATTCCAGGTAACCGAGGTATGTTGTACTCCGCTACTGCTCTCGTGAGTTGCCATGTGGGGTCCTTGACAGTAATGTCAGCAAAGCCATCGGAGGGTAGGCGGGTTATTCCTCAAAAGCCCCAATGATGGATAAGAGGGTTGTAAAATTATCTCAAAGTTTGAAGAAACAGACCGAGGACAAAACCTTATTGACGAAGCATAAAGTCTCAAATAAGATTAACTAGCAAGGTAAATTAGTTATGTAAGTAATTTATTTGTGACAGAAAATTTTGTAAAGCGAAGTATATGACCTCAAAAAATACAATCTGCCAGTCTTCGGTCAGGAAACAGTGTAGAACGCCGTGCATTAAGATAGATTACTGAAATCTATTCCTTTTTCAGGACACTGAGTTTCAGACACTGAACAGAATATTATTTATTTTGTGTAATTTTTACTTCCATAGAGTAGGGGAGATACAGCCAAGACGGACCGGCAGATAAGACGGACCTTTCCATTTTAAAATTCAGAGATTGGCAGCAGTGCCATCCAGTGGTGACAGTAAGGTACAGCCATCTTGCCTTCATGTCTGCCGAAAAAAACAAGAAGATTGGCTGATTAGTTTCCAAGAAAATTGAAGTTGATGTTTTAAGAGGCTGCTTCGGAAAAATTTGATGTCAAGTATTTTTTGTGATATCTCTGGTTTGGAAAATACTAGGTCTTAGGGGTTTTGTTACCAAACAGTCCCGACTCTGTACTTTCTTTAGAAGTGATGACACATCCATTCTGTGCCATCTAGCGAGTTTGGTGACAGTTTGTTTAAAATCAACCCATTGCAGATAAGACGGACCACATGGTTTGTTGGTAAGACGGACCGGGGGTTACAAGGGGAAGGGTATGGGGGGACCCGAAAGACAACGAATGTGATGAAATAGGTGTGTTGTTCTGCAAGAGGATTTGTCCCTCGTACAATTTTCAAGAAACCACTGAAAAAGGAAGATTCAGTTTGAAGGCAGCGGTGATAAAACTACGAAAGCCCACCCCTCTGGAGGGACGGCAAGCCAGGCATCACTTCATACATTTGGTGTTGACTTTCCTGGCTTCAGTGTGTTGATAAGAGCCACTGTTGACATTACTGTGTTTACTTGATGCATTTCTACGAAGAAAGGTGATGAAGAGAACAATTGTCCGTCTTGCCCCCTCTGGTGGTCCATCTTGCCACCCCCTCCAGATAAGACGGACCTTTTGACCTTCCTACCAAAATCTGCTTTATCTCAGAAACCGTACGGAGAAAAATTTTCAAAAACTTAGCAAGGAAGCGGGGATAAAGAAGCTATCAGACGGAGTAAAGTTCATTGCCATGTTCCAGAAACAGAAAAGGCAGCAATCGAAAAACCGTTACTGGGTCCGTCTTACCTGTATCTCCCCTAGTATTTTTTACCATCCCCACTATGTGATTGTGGGATATCACGTTTGCATTTTTTTTTATTTTTTTTTAGTAGGCCTATCCTATATAGCTCCCAGCGTTCTGAAATGATAGGTAGATTGTGTGAATATCAAGTAGATTTTACATTTTGCCTTAGTCTAGTGAGTGATAGGAAGATAATTAGAGATATAACAGTTCATAAGTTTATTATGAATACGAAGCGTTTTGAAATTGTTTAGATGAAGGCTGATAGACAGTTGTCCGTGGATTACATTTGACAGTGGCAAAGCGGATAGGGAAGCTGAATTTTATTAGAGCTAAATTTCGACCCTTCTTGGCAAGGGTCCTCTTCAGGCTCAAGCCGCTCAAACTGGAAGATGAACTTTTGGAAAAACAACTAAAGATTCTTGCCCAAGTAATTAAATATTCTAGCTTAAGTACTTAAAGCTAGAATATTTACTTGTTTTTCCACAAGTTCATTCCAGCTTGAGCCTGAAGAGAGCCCTTGCCAAGAAGGGCCGAAATATAGCTATAATAAAATTCAACTGACGTATCCGTTTTGCACTGTCAAATATGATTCGCAGTCAGCTTGGGCTATCCGTGGATTACTGTTATTTTCTCTTTTTTTTTGTGATTGTACAGTTTAGTGCTATATTTTAGTTACTAGGTTATAACTTTTTTCGAACAGGCATGTAATGCATATCTTCCTATGACCCACGGTCAGTTATATTACGATAATCTTCACAATGAAAACGCCACGGAAAATCCAGCCAATCACGTTTCAGAATTAGTAATAACAGCCTCTGGAGAGGATGTTATTTTGTCATATCATCCTCCCCGGAGGCTGTTATGGCTAATTCTGAAACGTGATTGGCTGGATTATTTTCAGCCCCGAAAAGCGGAAATTCTGTTCGAAAAAGTTATAATAGTTAACATACCTCCATCTCGACTGATATCGGAATCACAAGCTCGACGGCCATTTCAAAATATCAACCTCGCCTTCGGCTCGGCTGATATTTTCCATAACCTGCCTCGCCTTCGGCTCGGACAAGTTATTTTCAATGTCCATCTCGCTGTTATTTTCCGATATCAGCCTCGATGTCTGAAGTTAACCTTTAGTAGCTGTGCCGTATCAACCGTTTATTCACGAATAAAGTAACTACCTATACCTTCTTTTTTAGCTTGGATCCCTTCGGGCTAATTGGTCAATGGGTCACAGACGCCCTCAATCCCTCCGTCTACACATACGAGGTTGCACCTGTCTTCACCCTTCTAGAGCTCGAGCTTCTACGAGAAATGAGGTCAATCGTCGGATGGGACGGAGGTGACGGAGTATTCTGCCCAGGGGGATCAGTCGCCAATTTCTACGGGATTAGTTGTGCCAGATACAAGTGGTCTCCCGGGATTAAGGTAAGAAAGGAGATGGCAGTTTCAACGGGGCAAAAAGGAATCCGCCTTTTCCTAAAGATGGGCGATCACGTGGACATACAGAGCGTATTTCGCCCCTTCTAACAATAGTAACTATTAGTTACAATTTTCGTTCCAACCTCTTGAAAAGTTACTAAGCTGACCGTTCCAATCTTCTCGAAATAGTCACTGTTTGCTTACCAGGCTCGAGAGCGTAGTAAGCGTGGTAACGCCCATGACGAATTGTGAATATGACCACTGAATTGTACGCAAGTTTGAGTTTTATTCTGTTACAGTTATGGTCAAATTTGACGATTCTGATTTATTGTAACAATAGTAACTGTAAGTTAAAATTTTCGTTCCAACCTCTTGAAAAGTTACTAAGCTGACCGTTCCAATCTTCTCGAAATAGTAACTACTTGCTTACCACGCTCGACAGCGTCGTAAGCGTGGTAATGCCCATGACGAATTGTGAATATGACCATTGCATTGTACGCAAGTTTGAGTTTTAAACTGTTATAGTTATGGTCAAATTTGACGATTGTGATTTATTGTAACAATAGTAACTATGAGTTAAAATTTTCGTTCCAACCTCTTGAAAAGTTACTAAGCTGACCGTTCCAATCTTCTCGAAATAGTAACTATTTGCTTACCACGCTCGACAGCGTCGTAAGCGTGGTAATGCCCATGACGAATTGTGAATATGACCATTGAATTGTACGCAAGTTTGAGTTTTAAACTGTTATAGTTATGGTCAAATTTGACGATTGTGATTTACTGTATAGGCCATTGACGATAATACTGCTATTCAGCATGTCCGTGGGAAGTATTTTGAAATTAAACTGAACTGAATCTCTGCGACTAATGTACGCCCGGAACAAAGCCTCCCTGGCCGGACCTTCATAGGAAGAAGGAGAAATTACATGACATTCTGATAGCCTTTCGCCAGCCTTCACTTGATGTATGATCCCGGCTAGGCTCATAAAACACTTGTTTATATTAACAATATTTTAGGTCTTTCGAGGACGAAGCGATTTCCGGCCGCAAAATCCTCGTCACGCTGATTACGCTAATCCCTTCACTAAGCAAACGATAATATTATGGTTCTTTACAGGAAGAAGGACTTTCTGGCCGGAAATTGGTTCTTTTCACTTCCGTCGATGCTCACTATTCAGTC
This sequence comes from Branchinecta lindahli, assembly GCA_023053555.1. Lineage (NCBI taxonomy): Eukaryota > Metazoa > Arthropoda > Branchiopoda > Anostraca > Branchinectidae > Branchinecta > Branchinecta lindahli. The sequence goes on from JAKZAO010000021.1 coordinate 33,907, forward strand.
AAGAAAGGAACTGTGCTTCTTGGGATAGGAAGCAACAATTTGGTTCTAGTCAATACAGATGACAATGGAAGAATGGACCATGTCGACCTTGAAGACAAAATTCAGAAAGCACTGAAGGAGAAGTTTGAGCCCTTCGCAGTGGTCGCTACAGCTGGTAGGCCGTAGACTTACCTCGAGACTTGCCCTCCCCATACCCACCCTTCAAGTGGTAATTTAGAGTGATGGAACTACTTTATGTTTTTTTCGAACAAGCATGAGGATTGACGTGCTCATTCTCATGATGAAAGAATGAATTTATTCCCAAAAAGCCCGTGGGGCCATGGCGGGAAAACAAAATAACACTAAAAAACTCAACATATATACACCAAAAGGAGGGAACCTTTACTTCAAAAAACGCTCCCGATGCTCCATAGCCTGCTTGAGGAACCTCCTATTAAGTCGACGAAGATCTCCAAAATTTTTCTTTCCCATAATCTTAACCAAATCTTCTTCCTCCATGAAACTTCTTTTGTTTTCGGTTCCATTTTCAACTTGGTCCGATTGTCACAGGCCTATGCGTAGACCTTGATAACTTTAAACTAACACTTACTGCGTTCAATAATGATTATTTTATTTAGTTTTGATTTCAGGAAGAAGAAACTCTTGATCACTAACTCTTCGTGCCCACGATAAATAGCCGAGTGCCTAGCAAGGAATCAGAAACGTCACAACAACAAACGTTTTAGATTGGTTTACATAGGATCTGAGTCGATTTTGAGGATCTGTTTGGGTGACATTTCTTCTTCTTCCTAGGATCACCGGAGTGTTTCGGACTTGATCATATCAGGGACCCATAAATTTCCTTTACAGGGGGCTTGTCATTTCCTATGTTGCTATGTTGACCGAACCAGTCCTACTTTCCAAAAATCCCACTTGGGTCGAATCTGCATTCTTGTTTGCCTCATTGGACGTGCGCGCCAAAGAGACTCCTCCCTCAAGGCGCCAGCAGCCAATCTCAAATTTTGTCTATCTGGTCTTGAACGTGATTGGACCGTGGGTATTTCTCGAACTATCTTCCGTGCGGTCAACATAGCATCAGAAATCTCTTATTGACAAGCCCCCTGTAAAGGAAATTTATGGGTCCCTGGTCATATGGAGTGTTACTTAATGAGTCTCTTTAGGACCACATCTAAATATTCTTCGGGTTTCAACTCAGCGTTTTCAGCGTCAAACCTGACATTTTTTTGAGTGGATTTTGAAGACGGTGACAAATCCAGACGCGGAAAACGGTCAGGAAAAAAGACAATGTACCCACGCTGTAACTCTTATTTTTTTTTTCTTATAGGTACCACCGTTCTTGGAGCTTTCGACCCCCTAAATCCTCTTGCTGACGTATGTGAAAAATATGGGATGTGGTTGCATGTGGACGCTGCGTGGGGAGGCGGGGCCTTGATGTCAGGAAAGTACCGCCATCTCTTAACCGGAATAGAAAGAGCGGATTCGATAACTTGGAATCCTCACAAGCTACTGGCTGCGCCGCAGCAGTGTTCCGTGTTCCTGACTAAGGTAAGAATAAATACTTCTAATCTAATTATTTAATAATCTAATAATATGACAATCTACTTTTAATCTAACAATTAATGACTAAAACTATTTTATAAGTTTGATAACAGATAACCCATCCTTGTGTTAAATAAATATTCCTTCAGCCCAAGCTGACTGCGAATCATTTTTGACAGTGCAAAACGGATACGTCAACTAAATTTTAGTAGAGCTATATTTATGCCCTTCTTGGCAAGGGTCCTCTTCAGGCTCAAGCTGGAAAATGAGCTTGTTATTTTGTCAAATGAACTTGTGGTCTGTTCAGGCTCAAGCCGCTAAAGCTGGAAGCTTGTGTTAAATGTTACCGTACAAGAATGTATTCGTTATGAACCTTTCAAATGTTATCTTTTGTAATCTTTTCGCGAAATATGACATTTAGTTGTACAAAGTAGCAGCTCATCTTCCTAATAAATACCGCTTTTCGGATTTCGTGTCACTTGTGTCAAATGATGCGCGGCTGCACTCTTTGTCATGTCCTAAGCTGCGCATATTAAAGACCTAATCCAAACATTCTGTTTACCTTCTCTTACTGATCGCCACCAGTTTATTTAGATTTGAACTTGATTGCCCGGTTGCTGTTTCGGCTCGAGAAAAAACCCACGCAGAACGTCTTCTTTTCCAGATGACGAAATTTTCCCCGTTTGATTAGCAAAGAATTATAAGACTTCATTGATTATTTTTCTTTTGTCTTTAGAAGTACCAGAATGGTCTTGGTTTTTTTCATTTATTTGTATTTGTAATAAACAGTCGGAGCATTAGATGGAAATTATTATTTTGATCCTTGGCTCCCTGCGTGCCGTAAGGGCTGTCTCGGATAATCGGCTGAGATTTAGTCGAGACCGAATTATTTCAAACCTAGGAATTTTTTTTTTTTTTATATGCTCATTGTTTGACGGTGTTTTTTGTGGTTTTGAACATTCATAGTGGCAGTCGGGAAGGTTATCATTGTGTGTGTGGTAGAAAGACCATTTTTTGTGGTCCGCTTTAAGTTCTTGATTACTTTCCAGCACACGACAATCCTGAAGGACTCAAATTCCGCCTCTGCCACGTATTTGTTCCAGAAAGACAAATTTTACGACACGAAATGGGATGTCGGAGATAAGTATTTGCAGTGTGGAAGAAAAGCAGACGTCCTAAAGTTCTGGACTATGTGGATCGCGAAAGTAAGTATGATATTAATGCAAGTCATATCAGGCAAAACAAAATGTGTTTTTCAATTATTAATAATTAACTAGCTTACGTGACCACATATAAAATCGGCCTATTTAAGCAAAAAAAAAGCAAAACAAAAGAAGACCAAAACAGAAGGCAGACCTGATGGTCTACAGTAGAGGTATGGTTATGTGAACAGTAACTTTAATGTGAACACTGCAGTTTTGGGCTAAATGGTAGACTGAAGATCCAAAATATCTGTACAGGTGTTTTCAGCTGCCCTTCTTACCTACTTTGGCTAACTGCTAGTTAGCTTTAGACACAGCAAGTGCATGAAAATGGCAAAGTCCGAAGTCAACAAACGTTCACATAAGCATACCTCTACTGTACCATGCATGTCTTCAAAAATGGAGCAAAGCAAAAGAAGACCAAAACAGAAGGCAGACCTGATTGAAGGCAGACCTACACTGTCTTCCAAAATAATAGTCGTGAGGAACATTGAAGCTTTCCGCGAAGTTTGCGTTGCGTGACTATCAAAACTCGGCTAGTCCGAATAATCGCTAAAAAGTCTTAGCTACAAAATGAAACAATGACGAAAGGCGGTGATTCAGAATTTTATATCCCATAAGGGAGCTAAAGATAATATGAAAGGAAGAATAAGCAAGAGGGGTCCTTTAAGTAAGAAACGGAAGAAAACCAGAAGAACAGGGGTTAGGGGTTCCTTGTATTAGTAAAAAAAAAAAAAAAGAGCACTGGCCTTGTTAACCGAAGGTCCCGCATTCAAATTCAATATGAGGAATTTTATCAGCCAGTTCACATCCCTCCTTCAGAAATTGGCTCTATAGATGCCTGTTTGTCTTGTACTATCTGTAGAATCTCATTTTTAGCAAAGTTGGTTATGAATTTGTCAAGTGTGTCAGATCACATCATATTCATTATATAATTTAACCCAGCAAAGGCCCCTTCGCAAATTATTTCCATTAAGTTAGACCAACCGACAATTCTTTGCAGTTACGGAGTACCTGGCCAGTTACCGTGGTACTTGATCTTCAGATTTACTGAGGTAACTGACCGTAGTATTAAATAAAAGGTCAACATTACTATTACCAAAAGAAAAGCCTAGGTTTTTGTCAAAATGGTGGTATCGAAATCAAGTGAGTGCATGCAGGTATTTCTTCTGAGGTGACTTCCAAAAGCACGGGTTCGGCAATTGTCGTTTTTGCAAAAAAAAAATCCGATATTTATTAGGAAGTTGTTGTCAGAACCGTGGTAACTGAAAAACCGACAAAATGCAGATACTGTTACCACGGCATCAGCAAAAATGCAACTAATTTTAGTACATGACATTACTAGGGTCAGGATTCTCATGTACTCGTGACACAATATCTCAATCAGTACTGTCTCAACCGTCAGTTACGGTCTTCGAAAGTGATCGGAGGGATGTCGAGAGACTAAGAGCGCTTCAGCCAATGGGCAATGAGAGATCTTTACGGAGCACGGTCGCGACATCTTACGATTGCCAATAGACAACACAGTCGCAGCCCTCTCGACGGTACAGTACGGAACTACTAATGTCAACTTAGGCCGCTAGATGTCAAGACCATAAGTTTCGCACATTGCACAATGTGCGTGCACAATCGCACAATGAACAAATCACGATAGCTTGATTGTAATTTCCTTTCATGATAATTTCAATACTATCCAATGTCAGGGGTGGAGTCTGTAGAAAGCTTACCTGGCAATGAAAGGGAGAAACCGAAGCGAAATATTTTAAGTAACATTACAATCATCCTACTAATATCCTTGTTTTTGCAGGGAAAGGATGGTTTCGAGAGACATGTCGATAAACTATTTGAAATCACAAGCACAACTACCGACCAGATCAAAGCAAGACCAGATAAGTTCAAACTGGTGATGGGAAACCAAGAGTTTGTCAATACCTGCTTCTGGTTCATTCCCAAAAGCCTTCGAGACAAAGAGGCAATGCCAGGGTATGAAGAGTCTCTTCACAAGGTGAGAGTTCATAATACGAAGTGTTTTAACCTAATTATTATCCCCAAACACCGTCTATATTCAATTAATGTTATAACATTCTTTCAACGATTGGTATTAATACAAAATATAACGAATAGAAATGACCATCAGTAGCACAATATTTGCAAGAACATCAATAATTGACAATATTTTGGGTGCTTGTCCAATAGAGAGAATGAAGCCTACCCGGCAAAACGGAAAAGTAATTTTAGATTGCGAGGTAGAGGACTTCTGAATTTGAGACTGATCTATTCATGTTCGATAACTATACTGAGCCTGTAAATGATTGAAAACAGTTCGCTGCGCACGGCTCTTTTTTAATTGTATAATTACAGTTTTGTAGAAAAGTTTCCTAACAAATGGAAGCTTGTAGGCTTCAAACTTTCAGTACAAAAACGAATCGAGCTTCGTACTGGTTCATTTGAAAAAAAATGTGTCATAACCGACCAATAGGATGCGAGACTTCACTTTTTTACAAGCTTCAAAGCCTTCAAACTCTTTTGAACTATTGAAAAAATGTTACTATGCCAACAAGAGTCAGGTTAACGTTTCCAGCAATTCACTGACTCAGAATGGCTACCAAACGCTCATAATTAAGTCTCAAAGTCCTAGTCCTGCTATTGTGATGGTGTAGAAATATCCGCTTTGGTCAGGGTGCAAACTCTCTATCCGAGCAGAATCCTTTCTCGATCTCCAAGGCCCATTCACAACGGGTTTTAAGGTCCATTCACAACGGGTTTTAGCTAATACTCGATACCAGCCAGTTCCTGAAATCGCTCTGAGACCGAGAATTAGCTGGGATTCTGCCGTTCGCAATTGATATTAGTGCCAGTTTCGGGTACCAGCTAGTCTCGCACCCAAGTTGAAATCAGTTCAACTTATGAGGGTACTAGCCAATCAGATTATTTTGGGGAGTATTGAGGAATATTCTGATTGGCTAGTTTCGAACCAAGCCCAACAGATAAAATCACATCCACTCCTTGCTGTCTTGAGAACCGAACGTGCATTAGGTCATTGTTATTCTGTATGACGTGGTTCAGCATTAGCCAATCGGAATATTCCTCAGCATTCCCCAAAGTAATGTGATTGGCTAGTACCCTCAAAAGTTGAACTGATTTCAACTTGGGTCCGAGACTAGCTGGTACCCGAAACTGGCACTAATATCAATTGCGAACGGCAGGATCCCAGCTGATTCTCGGTCTCAGAGCGATTTCCGGGACTGGCTGGTATCGAGTATTAGCTAAAACCACAGCTTACGTATCTAGGCAGTTCTGCAAACTCGCTTATTTTTGGGACACAGTGCGACACAACCATGCGAAGTGCAGTGACGTCGTGATTAGATAGGTAAGTTGAAGCAGCCATACGAAATTGCGCTCCCGCCTATGGTGTTAGGCACAATCTACGGAGGCGCCAAGTTCAGAGCTGTGTACCAAAAGCTTCTCATAGGGAAGATAGGAGCTTGCTTAACTGCCTAGATACGTAAGCTGTGGCTAAAATCCGTTGTGAATGGGCCTTAATCCCACCGAAGTGGTCAGCCATAAATGCCACACTGCGATGAGCGAGCATTACAAAATTGCCGTTCCCTACCTGCTCGGACAAAGAAAAAAAGTCGAAGAGAAAGCAATCTTCAACCAATAATGCATAAGTTCAAAAAAATTCCGGCGCCTCTCGCAGCCGGCAGGACTGTAGGGGCAACATATAGTGGTCTCAATATTTAAAAAATTGACACCATTTTTGGTGGTCATTTGTGTGTTGTTGTTTTTATAATGACTGACCTTAGTTGGCTTTTGGTTCAAAAAATAAAATAAAAAAGGCGGTAGATAAATGATTGTCTTGGTTCTCTTTATGGGGATCTGCAGGAACGTTTGCGTCAAATCAACAATTACGGTACAGGAATCCCAGTTAGAATCCCTAAGAGTAACGTATCTCTCGATGTACTTACCCTTAATACAGAAGTGCCTCTTGAAAGCGTTCCGGCTGCACAAGCCATACTTCATTTCTGTTCGGCTACATCAGACGGGACACCCCTCCATCTGTTAAACCGCAATTGACTCTCACTATTTCACTACCTGAAAATAATATGCAACATTAAATACTGTTTATTATTGTTATGAAAAGAAAGCATTTTAACGGCTTAAAACAACTTTAGAGAGCATCGAAGTTACAATCAAAACATCCGGAACAACTGAGACAACGTCCAAGCCATACTTTCAGAATTTTTCGAAAGACTGCTCGCCTTTGAAATGAAAAAGACGACCCTGGGCCCTACCAGCCGTGGGCCCTTCTCCCCTACTTCATTTCTGTTCGGCTGCATTTGAAGGGAACACCTCGTGACTGTTTGACTCTCGCTATTTCACTAGCTAGAGATGATATGCAACATTTAATGTTGTTTCTTTATTAGAATTTTAAGATATTTTCCTCCTTCTGAATTACAATTAAATAATTAGTAATGCCATTAGATGCAACAAAATATCGTGCGAACTTTCGAGGGTCGAAAAAGTATCAAAATACGATGTTTATGCTTTGGAACAACTCAACTCTTTATATCATGACGCCATAAACTTTTGCATTCATCGAAAGTACCGCAGAGACTGAAAAACAGCATATAATTTCATTTCCTTCAGGTTGCTATTCGCAAGTGGCCAAACCCTTGCTCAACACTTGGATGCGGTCCCGGCGACGCTGGGGATTCTTAATTTCCCACCATGCTTATGACGAATCATCGTTGAATACTTCGCAATATAGAATCTTTAAAGGTCATCTGAATGAAGTCTAACACCCTAAATTGCCACTTTTACATACTGCTTACCATTTATCTCTCGAAAACCGGACTAAAATCGGATGAAGTTTCACCGTGCTATAATTTTCGGCCTTTTTTCCGACTTGTCTTGATCGTAACGCTCGCCGTAACAGTTGTAACAGTCCATGCGTAACAGTTCATGTTGTAACAGTCCACGCCGTAACAGTCCATGCGTTTATCCATCCATGCGCTGTTTATCCATCCATGCGTTATCAACGTACGTTTATCCATGCGATAATGACAGTTTAAATATTGGCGCTAAATTTGTCTTGGGAGGTCGTAACGAATCGCCATAGGGAGACTTAGAACTTCAAGAGTGGATAGCGCCGAAATCACGGAGCGAAAACATTCTTCTTCTCTGTACCGGTACTGTGAAGGACGATCTGAGGGGTTCATGGAAGTATGGTAGGATCGTTCAGGTGTCCTTTAAAAAGTTCGTCCTTGCAAATATTTTCCCAGTCTCGCTCCATTCGTATCTTTGTTCTTGCTCGAAACTGGTTGCTATGTTGGACGATAATATCGCATCCCTGAAATCTTGGCTGTAATTGGTTGTGATCCACAATTGAGTGTAGGTTTGTCTTGAGTAGAAGTTGAAGACTGCATCACGACTAGTCCATCTAGGTTTTGATACGGACTTTTACACTTTTTTAATACGCTATACTGTAATTATTTTGTCCCTAGGTGGCACCACGCATCAAAGAGCGGATGATCAAAGAAGGAACGATGCTTGTGACATATCAACCCCTTGGACTGAAGCCCAATTTCTTTAGGCTAGTGTATCAGAATTCTGCACTGGAGACAGAAGATGTGAGATTTTTCTTGGATGAAATAGAAAGGTTGGGGGAAGATTTATAAACGATTTCCTGGTTCCTTGTGTGCAATTGTATTTTATGGTATGATATTACAAATCTTTTTTAGTGATAATAAAATTATATTCACATGAACATGGAACTTTCAAGCCTTCAATGGCTATTCTCGGAGATATAAAAGATAAGCCGACTTAGCAGCCAGTTATCTATTGCAACTATTGCTCAATAGCAAGCTTAAACTCTGGTTTAAAGACCTTAATATTAAGTAGTCTTTACTTATTATATACAGATACAGGAGTCGTAGACTTGACTGAGTTAAATTGAAATGTCAACTGAATTTTGAGTGAGTGATTGTTTGGCACATCTTGGCAAGGATCAGGCAAGGGTCCTCTTTCATTTCCAGTCCTCTTCAGGCTCGATCCAAGACAAGACCAAAGGTTTCGATGGGATCCCAAAAATGTAATATTATTGAAATTTGAATTCTGGTCCAGAAAATCGCGGGTCCTCAGACCGCTTAAACATTTTAATATTTATCACCAATCAGCCGCTTGAAAATAAACATAAGTGACACCTTAGTATTGTTCTATTAAAAAATTATATGTCCAAACGGCTGATCATCTGAGAAAACCATTCAGTATGTATTTTATGTCGAATCTTTAACTGAAGTTCTTGGCAAACCAAGAACCTCTCGATCTGCAGTCTGACGCTCTTCTAAAGATTGAACTAACCTTCTCTGTGCTACTTTGATAACCCTCGAAGGGGTTAAGAGGTTTTGTTGAAACTTGGCATGAGAACTCTTTGGGCCAAAGTACAGGTCAAGTTCGAAGACGGGCTCTGTAGATATTTAGGGGTGGGGGAGGGATTTCAAATTAAGGGGCGATTTTTTTTAAGCTAATGAGACAGTCGATTCAGGGGTAAGGAGACATGCTGAATCCGAACATGAAAACGCCAGGCAAGTAGTTTACCTGGAATCCGGCTAAAAGCGGAAAAATTGTGAAAAGTAAAAGTTTAATCTGATTAGATTAGGGAGAGGAGGGAGAGTGTGCCGGTCGCGTGTGCAATGTCTGTTGGGTCTTAGTCTTGGCAGTCGTGTCGTGTCGTTTTATTGGAACTCGGTATGATGTCCATTGGACCAGAGGACAGGCCAAGTTCATAGATAGGTCGTGTAGCGCTATATTTACAGGTGGGGGCGGGGGTTTCAAATTAAGGAAAAAAATGTTTTTTTAGCTAATGAGATTGTCATTTAAGGGGTAAGGAGGCACGCTGAATACATATCCAAATTTGTTTCCTTGCCGGACAAATGATTCAGTTGGAATCCTGCCGAAACCGGAAATTCGGTTGAAGCTCGAAGTTGTTTCAGAAGTCGATAAGAGATTCGGTATCGGGGTAAGGAGACAGGCTGATTCCGATTTTGAACTTTATTTCCTCGACGGATTAGCTGGCTAAATTAGCCAAAACCCGGAAATTTGGATCGATCGGTTCGCCTCTCAATGTGACCAGCTCTTTTGCTCTGCATACAGAATTTGGTCAAAGTTAAAGACTTTTCTTAAGTCGATTAGGACGAGACATTTGAGTAAATATGCATTCTGAATCCGTGTCTAAACTTGGTTTTCTCATCTGGTTAGTTGTTTAGCCGTAAGATGTCATTAACACCAAAACTGTAAAAAAAAAAAATTGTACATTTTTAAGCGGTTGATTGTGGATAAACAGCAAAATGTTAAAGCGGTCTGGCGAAGACCGGAAATCTACAAGATTCGATTATCTGGATCATGACGTCAAATAAATATTCAATTTCTGGGATCCCATTGAAAACCTTTGGTCTTGTTATTTTCAGACCCATTTTTTTGTCAGCCATATTTTAAAAGCCATTTATACGTCTAGCCTGTGAATTCACTTCCGAATGATTGACAGTAAAGAAAGCCTTCGAAAAAAATTAACAATAATCCTTCTTAAACTGATTTAACAGATACGATCTTTATTTTAATTGAGCTCTTTTTTAATTCTGCTCTTTCAAACAAACGTTAGATTTCTCCATCCATTGAAAAATAATATGGAAAATAGAATAGGCTAAAAAATATAGAATAGGCTAAATTTGCCTTTTCTAGCCTATATCTCAGAAATGCCCCAACGGCATACACATTTTGAAATTCACAATGCGGGCATAATTTGTGAAATCCAGATTTTGAAATTCCGCAACGATACGGATGAAGGCTGGCCTGGAGTTACAGAGGCAAAGACCCTGCACACCTTGCGAGGGAAGTGAGCAGCCCCTCAACCTAAACAGGATGGTGTTCATTTATGACATCTTTTCAACTTTTCTATTTGAAATCAAAAACAACTCAAGCTATTAGTTTCAATTGCTCATTTTTTGTGGGAAAATTGCCAACAATTGCGGTGTGAGGGTGCAAAGCAGGATTGGCCTCCCGAACATCGGCCACGAATCGGGTGAAGAATGTGATTGGAAAGCAAAGTGAGAGCCACTGCGCGAACAACTCGGACTTAGTTTTCGTAGACGAAGACTAATTCGGGTAATGATCTCACGAGCCATGATCTCACAGTAGAAAGGTTTTCCTTTTGCGTCAGTTCGAAGTGACGAGAGAAAACAAACAAACATGTTGCACGATATTTACAGAATAATGTGCGAGATAATGTGTAATCTTAACAAACCTTTGTATATATACGGACTTTGTGATTGGTCTCCCGTAGTGTTCATTGGCCCGTACGCCGTCTAGTCTGTGGAATCTAAGAACAAGTAGGGGTTTGAATGTTGCAGTCACTTGAAACGGAAGCCTTTTACACTGAGCTTAGCAAGCCTCGCTCTGCATTTTCGAAGACGACAAGTGCAAAGCGAATAGATACACGGGTCATCACTTGTTTAAAATGCAACTAATAGCAAATTCTCAATGCCTAGAAAATCCGTTTGGTAAAAAAAAAACAAAAAAACAGCGAGTTCCGGACATTCTGTCCAAAATCCAGTATTTGTTGAGTATATTCAGAATGGTGTAGCTGGAGTGCTTATTTTTTTTGTCCCGGCATGGCCACAGTAGCCTACATTCGTTCTGTCATTGATTCTTCGTTCCCGCACAGACCGTTCGCAGCGTGAGCTAGTGAATAGAGTTAACCCAAGACTTTGAACAAGATTTCAAAAATGTCCGAAGATAAATTTATTGAACATGGCCAATTACAAGTTGTGATCGGCCATATCATAATCGACCTGATTGACCGTGTATAACCAAGCTGAATATCCTTCCAGCCGAATGGCGGGTGTGGGTCATTTCACTGCACATATTATGCACTCATGTATACAAAATAATTGGAGTGCTGGATCTTTTGCTTCCAGCACAAGTGAAGACATAAAAATCATGCAGTCAGAGTAAGTAAGTAGGCTAAGTTTATTTATGACCCACAAAATGTTTTACAACAAAAGAAAGTGGAGTAAAGAAAGTAGAAAAAAGAAAAGAACTAAGACAACAGGAAAATAACTAACGAAACACACAATAGGCCTACAACCATCAATCAAAAGAGCCTAATCAGTCGGTGATGCGGCAACAGACGTAGACTAAGAGTGCAAATCTTGCAGCCGTGACAAATACCGGTAGCTCCGTAAAATTTAATGATTTTGGAATTACTATGGGACCGGGGCAGATACAGAAGAAACTTACAGTAGCGGAAATAATCTATCCTTATTCTGGATAGATCCCGTTTATCAAAAATTTCAAACAGACCAACCGAGAAAAGAACAGCCGGGTCGCAAAAAGAACCGTAAAGTTTTGGTAAAGCAGTTCTTCTGTACTTACCCCGGTTTGCTACAATCTTTGCGTACCCTATTTGTAGCTTACGCTTAATGTCGATAAGTGCAGTACCGCGGAAAGACGGAAAGGAACTCGTTACTGTAATACCCAGCCATCTAAGAGAAACAACATGGGGAATCTTAAAAGCCTGGCAATCTATAGTGGACCTGGGGAAGGAGAACCGTTAAAATGCAGATACTTATCAATATTCAGCCGTAGACCAATATTCCCAAAGAGTGACGCAACGTGAGAAACCATTCGCGATAGACCTCTTTTCGTGCGGCTAATTAGCATAAGCTCGTCAGCATAAGCAAAGCAATACAGCAGGGGCGTAGCGAGGGTCTGGTTATGGGGGGGGGGGGGTGCAGATCTGGAAAAATACCTGATTATTTTGTTTTTAACCTTAATTCTAATTGAGTAATAATAGTTTAATTCGCATACATAAAGAGATAAAATGGAAGCGACGTGAACTGCTTCACGAACTGAAAAAAAAAGAAGAACTCGTTTAAACAGAAATTCGTCTGGCTTTCAGAGAACCCCACTTCATCGTAACTGGTTTTATATCAATCCTATCGAGGAGGTCAGCTTCACACGCCATAAGCAGGAGGTTTTGAAGTCTGGGTGTCTCCCATTGTCGACCTCAGTACAGTCTTCACTAGTAGTACAGTCAATCTAAATTAATTTTAGGGGTTACCTCAAACAAATTGCAAAAGTTTTGATTTTGGTATCATTCGAACCGGAAAAAATTCTCTACAACATATACAAAATCGGCCAAAATCGTTCGAGGCGAAATTGACGTTTTTTCGTCTTTTCTTCTAAAATAACGACTTTAAAAAAAAAATTAACTTGCACTTTTAAAAAGTCGGCGATAGGAAAATCTGGTACGTAGATCACGAATATGGACTCGGTTCTGTGTTTTGACCATCCCTGAGCCGTTTGCCCCCCCCCCCACACACACACACACGCGCGACATAAAGCGTGCATTAATATACGTTGGATATTACACGAAGTCGGATTCACGCAGAGAAAATTTACACTTCCTATGCCGAAATGCCAGGAAAAAGTCGTGTCCTAGTATCTTGCATATTTTGTCCCCCCTCCCCCCCCACGTACACCCAATCAAATAAATGGTTTTGCACAACTGACGGATGTTTCGTATCACACAAGCGACCAGCACAAAGGGTCTGGTCTTTCAAGGCAGCAGAGGGACTGCAAAGACACACAAATAGTTATTGACTTTGTCGAGCAGTCGTCTCCTTTCGAGGGTGATCCGCTATCGCTTCGAGGCCTTGCTACTGGCATGACTGCTGCAGAAAACGTGAACGCCGACAAAGCAGTGGAAGTCGGGAAGAAGATTCTTGACGGAATGGTAGGGAAATCGCTGAAGGAGCATTCGTTCAAACGGAAGGATCAGGCAGTCCTTATGACGGCGAAGCAAAAAAATGGAAAGAAATCCACCGTTTAGACCCTTCATTGCTGTTTCAGCGTCTTCTAACTGTATGTATTTACCAGTTGACTATCTCATTCAGAGCAGAGCGGACGCTCTCCGGAGAGATTCATTTCACCGTGTTGTGAAATTGTGCGAAATAGACTGGCTCTGTTATTTGAGATCGACTGAAAGGAGTTAATTATTGGATGCTATGCTGTATTGGATGTAAGAGTACGGTGGTGAACACGTGCAGGCCTCCACGGTCCACTGGGCCACCCTGCAAGAGCGGTGATTGCCAACGTCATCCGTGGGCCTGCCCACTTCAAGATAAGTCTCATTTGGTTTTTCCTGCTCATACTAATCATGTCGTACAAGCAATTCGATCTTGCGCTGGCAAAATTTGCAGGCTATCCATTGTGGCCTGTACGAATTCTACAAATTACGAAAAAGGAAGGAAAGCGAACAAGCTATTTGATCTTCTGTTACGGGGATCATAACGAGCAGATGGTTTCAGAGATTAATCTTGTATCGTATGAGGACAATGTCGCTGAAGCTTCTACTAAAACTACGATGAATGTGAAACACGCTTTTGATGAACTTGAGCGTTTTCCCGAGATTTACAGGTCGACTTCGAAAGCATTTGCTGCACTAAAAGTACCCGATGAAGCTGCTGCATTACCCGGTGCACAGTCAGCCTTATTTGCACGAATTTCTGCCACTGAACAGGAGCTAGACAAAACTAGAGAATCTATGGTTTCAGAGATAACTCGTCAGGTCTCTGCAAAGTGTGGCGGGAGTGCGCAATCTGGTCTTAAAGACTCTGCTGAGGCTATAATTAGTGAGTTGTACAATTCTGTATCACTGGAGTTCAACCCCATCTTAGACAGCATTGAGCGAGAGCTGAAAGCGTGTAGAATGCAAACTCTTAATCTGGAGAATCGAATTGAAAAAATCGAAGTCAAGCTGGACGATATTGATCAAGAAAATATCTTGGACAGTCTTGTTTTCAACGGTCTGAAACAAAAGCCAGGAGTTGACCTTAAAACGACGGTGCTCAATGTCCTTTCGACACAGATGGGTGTTACTGGTTTATCTTCTGGTGAATTATCAAGTGTTTTCCGGTTTAGAATGAATGGGCCTCATACCGCTAGTGACAAAGTTGCCCCAGTATTAGTGCAATTTGCTAGCAAAGAAGTTGCTCGAAAAGTTTTCTCAGAGAAGTCTAAACTAGCTGGTTCGGGCATCTTTGTGTCGGAATCCCTTACAAAGCGACGTCGTGATTTGCTAAATGCCGCAAGGGATCGGTTCGGTGTCAAACATGTATGGACTGACCGCGGCAACATACTAGTGAAGTTGCCAGGTGAACCGGCTGCGCGGAAAATAAGATCCCTTGCTGAATGCGTCTGAATTAGTAATTATTATTGTTTAAAAGAAAAAAAATTGTCGATTTTTGGTCTCCCATTTTTTTCTTATTTTTTTTCTCATTTAGAGAGATTTGTTTTGCTTCGTGTATTCATTTACTCTCGTTGAGTCTATATTGAATGATTTAATGAGCCGACCTTTTCGCCTTGAACAGGTTTTGTCGGCACCAATAGCAACTGATATGGAACCGTGTGTTAACCAAGTTAGACTTCAACAGTTGAGGAACAGTGCTTATGTTCAAAGTTCGCAGTTAAACCCCGCCGAAGCCGATTCTCTGCGTTTATGTGCCTGGAATTGCCACCTTACTACTGGTTATGAGGATGTGCTGCAATTTCTCTCTGATTCTCAAGGAAAAATTAGTTTTATTGGTATTTGTGAAAGTTTTTTTAGTCAGGACCACTCTCTCTCATTGTATTCTTTTCCAGATTATAATTTGGAGACTAAAAACCGGACGTCACTTCATAGAGGGGGAATTGCGTGTTTGATTTCTAAGTCGTTGACATACCAAGTAAGAAATGATATTGATGTTTGGATAGAGGGTAAGTTTGAAAGTTTTAGTCTGGAATTAGATATGGGAAGTAGTGAATTTTTGATTAGTGTTGTGTATAAGCCACCGAGTGCTAGCTGGGAAGAATTTGAGCGTGGTTTTGATCAACTTGCGCGTGCGGTGTCTCGGACAGGTTTGGATTTTATTTGTATGGGTGATTTCAACTTTGATCTGCTTTCACTGAATGGAGTGAATCTTGATTTTTTTAATCTGATGGTTGCTCATGATCTTTTCCCCCTAGCGAATATTCCAACACGTGTAACGAGTCATTCAGCCACCCTCATTGATAATATTTTTGTTGGTTCTAAGTATCTGGACCGTAGTTATGCTGATGTGGCTCTATACCCTTGTTCGGACCATTTCCCAGTCGTCGGAGCGGTACCTTGTGGCCGAATAAAAAGAAATGAAATAAAAAAAGTGAAGACTCGGTCGTTAAAAAAAGTGAATTTACAGAGGTTTGGTGAAGAGTTGAGTAGCATCGATTTTCGTGAGATTATGGATATCAAAGATGACGCTTCTGGTGCATTTG
>JAKZAO010000022.1:0-105791 GCA_023053555.1 Branchinecta lindahli
ATCGCATGATGGGGATCGTACAGCCAATTTATGATAAGACTTGCCCAGTGAAATTGTTGAAACCACGTAAGGGTGAGCCCAGGAAGCCCTGGATAACCAAGGAAATTCTTGAAGCGTCAGATTTAAGAAATCAAGTGTATGTGGATTATTTAAATAGTGAATGTGCCAAGAAACTGGAAGAATTCAAAATAATACGCAATAAAGTAAACTCGATGAGAAGAAAAGCTAAAAAAGAATACTTCGCGAACCAATTGAGTTTAAATAAGGATAATGCGAAAGGAACTTGGAAGGTTATTAATGACCTATTGGGAAAGAAGAAAGAAGCTCCACCCAAGTCGCTGCTGATTCAAGGAGAAGTTGTTAATGATGAAACGAGTATCACGAATAAATTTGCTGAGTTTTTTTCAAGTATTGGTCAGAATGTACAGGCGGAAGGGTTAGTGAATTTTAATAATGATTTATTGGAAGATGAGTTTGTGGATGATAGAGGAATGGGAAATGAAATTGAATTTCAGCCGTGTACTGGAGATGAAATTCTGAAGGTTGTGAAAACAATCAAATCGAATTCAGCAGGAACAGATGGCATTAATCTGAAGACTTTCAAGTCAGTGATGTGTTATTTACTACCATGTCTCGTCCACATAATCAATCTTTCCCTCCAAACCGGTGTATTCCCTGATGCGCTTAAAAGGGCCAAAGTCATCCCCCTTCACAAAGGTGGTTCTAAGCTAGATATTGA
The DNA here is from genome assembly GCA_023053555.1 of Branchinecta lindahli. Taxonomy (NCBI): domain Eukaryota; kingdom Metazoa; phylum Arthropoda; class Branchiopoda; order Anostraca; family Branchinectidae; genus Branchinecta; species Branchinecta lindahli. Next base: position 740 of record JAKZAO010000022.1, read on the forward strand.
AAATTATAGACCCATATCAATCCTACACCTGTTTTCAAAAATATTTGAAAAAATTGTGCATAAAAGGCTTTATGATCACCTTATGAAAACGGGGATGTTAAGTGAAACCCAGTTCGGCTTTAGGAAAGGTCACTCGACGTCGGACGCCGTGCATTCCCTTTGTGATACTGTAAATAAATGCTTTGAACGTGGTGAAATCCCTTTGACTATTTTTATTGATTTTAGAAAAGCGTTCGATACAGTGGATTTTAAAATTCTACTCAAACGTCTACAATCCCTTGGAGTTCGTGGTAACTATCTGAAGTGGTTTGATAGTTTTCTAAGTGGTAGATCTATTCAAGTCGTATTAAATGATGTGCTTTCCTCTCCTTTTCGTCCGACATCGACATGTGGTCAGATTGTCTCATCGTCTATCCGACCTTAGGCGTATTCTCGCCGTTCCCCGAGGACTCCACCTGAGGAGTCCCCGCGTTTTTGTTTGTCCCGGGGACTCACTCCCCGTATTCTCGCTAGTCCCCACGGACGGGGACTGCTCCTACTATCATCACCATCATCAAAAAGGACTCCCTTCCAGATTCGGAGGGGAATCAAGTTTTGCTGGTGTCGGTGCAATGTAGAATTAATTAAAAACAATCAGAATAAACAAAACCAAAAATAAAGTGGATCCAGACTAATTTCGGCAACTGCATATTTTTTTTTCGAACAAAATCCGTTTTGGAAGCATTCCCCGTTTTCTCGCTGTTTTCTGTACGCAGAGTCCGCGTGGAGTGACTCCCTCTATTCTCGCCGTTCCCTTCGATTCCCCGAGGAGTCCTCGGGGAACGGCGCCTCTTGAAATAATAAAAGTGAGCCACGCCAGCGAGGGCGAGGAGTTATTGCCTTCTCTTCTGCAAATCGCAAGAAAGACAACGGCTGTGACATATAGCATAAAAGCGCTAGTGGACCACTTATACTGCTTACCACGAACAGGGTTGCTACAATTAACTCGATTTTGGTGCAATTGAATGTCATTAAAAATCAGCAAATGAAAAGTAGTACCAGCTCTACAAGCTTTGGTATACGTAGGCTGGCGAGGGGGTTTTCAGTAACACGAAACAATTACTCACGTTTACAAAGGTAATAACTCTGTTCATCAACTCTTCGTCCGTCTTGCCCTCGGGGAACAGCGTAGGGACCAGTAGCTTCACAAGCTTGCGGCATAGCTTTTCGGAGCTCTCCGCGGCCAAGCGTCCCAACACATTGGGGACATCAGAAATATGCCACCATTTCAGGGTCCTAAGTGAGGTAACGGATAACAGAAGGTCTATGAAAGCTGAGCGGACGTTTTGGTTTATATCGTGGAGTACCGTTCTGATGTCTGGGAGGAACTGAAAAGAATGCAAAAATGTTAGAAAAATAGCTAATTAACCGTACCCTCCGGAAATAACGTCGATCGTTTATTCTAAAATAGCTCGTTTATTCTAAATATTGAACGGGTGTGGTAGGTCGGATTTGTGGAAAGATGGTTATGTCCAACAAGAGCTGTAAGCTCATATGGCACTTGCATGGGTTGAGATGTATTGTTTGATCAAAAGTAATTTTCGACTGTGCGGTTCAGATGCGCACTTTAAGGGAGCTAGAGAAAAAGTATTTTATCGTTGAACTTGGCTGTAATGATGCGCACTTTAAAGGCACTAGAACTTCATCTGTTGGCAAAACCCTTGAGCCAAAAACGATAGCAGGCTCTTAGGGATCATCGATATATACGTATGGTAAAAAGTTTTTGTTTTCCACTTTGCGGGTAAAATGCGCACTGGTGCTAGAAATATTTTTTTTTGGGCAAAACCCTTGTGGCACAAATGATCATGGGTCGAGATGTATCGTTTCATAAAAAGTACTTTTCGACCTTGCGGTTAAGATTCACACTTTAAGGGAGCTAGAACTTCATTTGGAAGCAAAACCCTTGAGGCAAAAATGATAATGGGCTCATGGGGATCATGAAAATGCATATTTTGCTTAAAAGTATTTTTCTGAATATGCGGTCATGATTGGTACTTTAAGGAATGGTCGGATTTGAAAGTGGCGATTTCTAAGCCAATCTTGTCGAATTTCTAATACTCCAGCCAAATTTCATCGTCCTAGTACATCTGGAAGTACCTTAACCTGCGATCACTGAAATTCCGGACCCGTCCCTCAAACTCCCCCAACGGTCGCCGGAGCCAATCCGTTTCGGTTTTGTACTTGTTTGTTATTCCCACAAAGTTCCATCCCGATCTCTCCAGTCCAAGCCGGCCCTCCCTCCGATCCCGCCACGACTATCGGATCGAGTGAATTTTTATTTACAAGTCAGTTTGATCAGGTCCCTGATACGCCTCCCAAGTTTCGTCGTGAAAATCACAACAAGAGCTGAAAGCTCATATGGCACTTGTAAGAAAAGTTAGTATGTTTTGTCAAATGCAGTTCGCAGTTGTCAAGGCTGAATCTTTCCTTCCATCAGAAGACGGGCTTGATCTAGTAAATCTGAAATGGTTATTCTTGTTTATTTATTTTATTTTAAGGATAAATAAGCGGATACAACATTTCATGCGCGAGCAATTTGGTAGATCTTTGTCACTGTACATACAAAACAAGGACAAGCAATACATAAACTTGTAAACAACCGATAACGTATTACATCAGCTGATTGTACTTTTCCAAAAATCGAGGTACGAAACTATTGCGGTATCGCTCGGTTCTACAAGAGATAGGCGCGAGTTTTGGAACTTTCGTAGCCACATCTCGTTCGGGTCGGCTTCTTTCGGGCACATGAGGAGGAGGCAGGAAATGGCGATAAGTGGGATTACCAAGGAGTTTCAGTGGGATCACCAAGGAGTTTCAGTATCAATTGTCATTGATAACTGTTTCAGTATAGAAGTTTTGTCGTACTCCGGTTCCGATTCGCGTATAACTCAATCGATAGTAGGAGCTAGTCCTCTAGCTGTGATAATTATGTACCCGAACTGAATGTGACCACGAAGTAGTTGGAAGGGTTTTCACGAGATTTCCAGCTGTCCCCTTCGAGCTCAGCACATCGTTATCTGAATTAATCCTGACTTGAAACGGGAGATGTTAGACGTTAGCTGTTGCAACTTGTCAAAGTTTTATTCACATTCCTCGTCATAGATAATCTGGAAGTACTCCAATTCGTGATAACCGGCATCCCGGTAAACCCCCTCCAGCTCAACCCACAATGCCCCGGTCCGGTCCTGTTCTGTCAATAATGTATCTAGGGTTTATGCTTACTGTTCCCACCAAGTTCCATCCCGATCCATCGGCTCTGAATGTTTCACGAGATTTCCGGTACCCCCCAGCTGCAGCTCCCCCCGCCAGTTTTCGGACCCGGCCCCTCGCCCGGCCCAGACTTGAAATTGATCATCTGAGACACTTGTTCTTGACACATGTCAAGTCTCATGCACGTCCAATCACCCGTTCCAAAGTTATGCATGTCATTAGATTCCCGATCCCCCATCCATCCACTCCCCCTAAGATCATTGGATCGGAGAAGAGATTGTTTTCAAGTAAATCTGGTCGATTACTTAATACCCCTATACCAGGTTTCATGGTCCCAGCACATCTGGAAGTACGTTAACTAGTAACCCTATGGAAACCCCCTCCAGCCCCCCCCCCTCCCTACTAAGACACGATCCGGTCCGGTTTTTGTCAATAATGTATCTAGGATCTATGCTTGTTCGTCCCTTCAAGCTCCATCCCGATCCCTAGACTCTAAGCGTTTTACGACATTTTCGGTTATCGGATTGTCGGATTCCCGGGTTATCGGATTCCCGGCCGGCCCCGGTTATCGGATCCAGTCCGGATTTGAACTGAACATTTGAGACACTTGTTGTTGACACGTGTCAAGTTTCAAACATATCGATTACCCGTTCCGAAGCTATTATAAGCATGTTACTAGTTTCCGGATTCCCCATCCGCCTGTCCACCCCAGTGGACGGATCGGAGAAATGATTATTTCCAAGTTAATCTGGTGGAGTCCCTGATACGCCTGCCAAGTTTCATCGTACTAGCTTTTTTGGAAGCGTTTCAGAAGATTTCCGGTGCCCCCCCTCAAGCCCCCCCCCCCCAGTTATCGGATCCGGCCCTGATTTGAAAATGAATATCTGAGACATTCGTTCTCGTTCGTTCTTGAAACTTGTCAAGGTTCATGCACGTCCGATGACCCGTTCCAAAGTTATTCATGTTACTAGTTTCAGGATTCCCCATCCCTCCACTCCCCTACGATGGCCGGATCGAGGAAGTGATTATTTCCAAGTTAATCTGGTCGGGTCCCTGATACGCCTGCCAATTTTCATCGTCCTAGCTTACCCGGGTGAAAAAAAAGACAGAGACTTATTGATGAACTATACCAAAAAGCACATGCTCGCATTGTTTCTGAGGTCCTTCAGATTTCCCGAGTGCTGGTCTATGCGTCCTTCGAGAAGCTTTGAATATGTGCTATCGTGCACGGTGAAACTGTAGGGAATCCTAGCTAATGTGCATATGTCCTAGGTACGAGCGGTATTGTTACCCATGTGTCAGTCACTGAGTTGCTAGGACATCAGAAGACAACTGGTGCATGTTCAAATGGTTTCTTACAAGAACTGAGTATGCACCTGCCGTGACATCGAAACTTGGAAAATCACGAGCCAACCATTCTTTACATGCCTATTTTTCTAGGTACGATCCGAAATGTGTCGCATGTGCCAACTCACTGAGCACTCGAAAACTACAGAAAATCGATAGCGTGCAGAAAACCGCTAGCTTATAGCCTATGTCTTTGTGTTCGATCTGCACAATTATTTCCTACGAAAAACTCCAAACTTTTGGTCCGGATAGGAACTCGCTATATAATAATAATAATAATATAATGCAAAAATAAGGCACATGGCCTCTACAAAATGAACAACAAATTATAAACTAAATTTCTCTTCTAAACAAATTTCTCTTCTAAACAGTTTCACCGTGCTATAGTTGACTAAGTTACGCTCTCCTTTTTGCTTTGGCCTCACGGTTATTGTCAGTTAATCCCAAATCCAATTAAATTGATGTAAACAGAATTTTTGAATTTCAAATGCCTGTCACAAATAAAATCTTTATCAAGGAAGAAGAGATAAGCACTTAAAGCAGAACGGACGACTTGGAAAAAGGTGAAAACCTCCAAAAAAATAAAAGCTACAACTGAAAAGGGAAAAGCAAAACCCCCAAAAAACTTCTATTTCAGAAGTGACGCCGCCTATCAGAAGATTCTGCCAAAGCAGGCTTGCAGTAACACCTTGATTTTGGTCTAGAAAAAAAAATAACAGGTGAAAAAAATTTCATCTGTTCAAATTGATGTAAACAGAATTTTTGAATGTCAAATGCCTGTCACAAATATAACCTTGATCAATGAAGAAGAGATAAGCACTTACAGTAGAAAAGACGACTTGGAAAAAGGTGAAAACCTCCAAAAAAGGTAAAAGCTACAACCGAAAAGGGAAAAGCAAAACCCCCAAAAAACTTCTATTTCAGAAGTGACGCCGCCCATCAGAAGATTCTGTCAAAGCAGGCTTGCAGTAACACCTTGGTTTTGGTCTAGAAAAAAAATAACGGCAAGACTAGGATTGTAATTATAAGACTCGTGCATTTTCTCCCGACGGCAAAACTAGAGGAAATCTTCAAACGGGAGTAACCGATGGAATAACTTAACGGTCATCTGTCACATCTGTCATCTGTCACCGGTCATCTGTTTTAAATTTCTCGGAAAAGTCAGACATAATGCGGACTATCCAAACATGTAATAACTCAAGGACCAATCGTACCAAGATTTTCCGAATTTTGATCCGCAACCACATTAACTTCGCACATTCAGCCCTTTCACAACCGCATAACCTCGTACATTCAGGTCTTTCAACAAGTTGGATTGGCCGAGTGGTCTAAGTGGTTAGGTATTCGACACAGAGGTCCCCTTGTTGGATTGGCCGAGTGGTCTAAGTGGTTAGGTATTCGACACAGAGGTCCCCGGTTCGATCCCACTTCGGTCCGTCAACCTTTTGCTTCAGAACAAAAGCAGCTAGGTATGGGCGAGGGTTCGATCCTCCTCGGAGCCCCGAACCTTTTTCTTTCCATGCCAGACCACAAAAGCCGCTTCAGTAATGATTGACATGTGACCTATTCAGAACGGTACAAAACTCAGACGATAGCAACTTTAGACGCAAATATAATCAATACAAAACAACGACCAATCACGTATACATGGTTTGTATCGTGACAGTAGGATCATTGGCAATAAATTGGCTCTATCTTTATTTTCACTCGGGTATGTGAAAGCGTTTCATGAGATTTCCGGTTCCCACTCCAGCCCCCCCCCACCCCAGTTATCCGATCCGGTCCAGATTTGAAACTGAATATCTGAGACACTTGTTGTTGACACTTGTCAAGTTTCAGCCATGTCCGATTACCTGTTCCCAAGTTATGCAATATTCTTTAAAACAAGTAAATTGCCCGAGACCGCAAGTCAAATAATCTCGATTGGAGTCAGTCTTATGATATGATATGATATTTATTACACTAAAAGCCCAAGGGCCATGGCAATACAAAAGAAAAATACATAACCTACAACGTAACTATAACAAACACTTAAATCTACAAGAAAAATTATCTGTGATTCATAGCCAACTTGAGGAATCTGCCCACTTTCCTTATAGTGACAAAACATTCACTCTTCAGCATTCGCTCCATCCATTCCTGATCACACTCATTTAATCCAAATATTTATCTTCTTAAATCATTCAATTCCCTACATTCGCACATAATATGTCGCACGCACTCATTCATATCTCCACACATGGGGCAGAAGTAAGGACCAATTCTCCCAATCGGCTCCCAATGTTTATCCTTAAACTTTGATTGTCTTTGCATTCGACTCAAAGTACAAGCTCCAACGGCGCAGCGCGCCAACGTGTAAGGCTAAATGCCCAGAGAGGACGTGGGATCGATACCATTTAGCGGCATTTCTGTTTTGCTCCACTTTTACTATCCTTGTAACTAGTTTTCCGGACTCCCGGACCCGGGGAAAGTCGGATCGAGGAAGTGATTATATCTAAGTTAATCTGGTCGGGTCCCTGATATGCCTGCCAAGTTTCATCGTCCTAGCACATCAGGAAGTACAGAACTCAGGGGATCACTAGAAATCCGGACCCCCCCCTAAATCCCAGATAGTGACCGGATGCGGTCCGGTTATGTCAATGACTGATCTAGGACTCATGCTCATTCTTCCCACCAAGTTTCATCCCAATCCCTCCACTCCAAGCGTTTCCCAAGATTTCCCCCCCCCTCCAGCTCCCCCCAGAGTCACCGGATCCGGTTCAGATTTTAGTCGGACTATCTGGGGCACGAGCTCTTTCCAAATATCAAGTTTCATTAAGATCCGATCACCCGTTCGAAAGTTATGAATTCCAAAATATTCCGGATTCCCCCTCCCTCCACTCCCCCCACGATGTTCGGATCGGGAAAGTGACTATTTCCAACTTAATCATTTGGGGTCCCTGATATGCCTGCCAAGTTTCATCATCCTAGCTTCTGTGGAAGTGCCCGAACTAGCAAAACCCGGACCGACCGACAGACCGACCGACCGACAGACCGACCGACGGACGGACAGAAATTGCGATCGCTATATGGCACTTGGCCGAAGGGCAAGTGCCATAAAAACCGTCATGACCGAAATTCCGGAAAACTCCCCTCCACCTCCCCCCAAGTGTCCGGGTTCAGTCCAAATGTGCAAACGATTTATTTGGAGCAGATTCCTGTTCTTCCCAGCAAGTTTTACTCCGATCCCTCCATTATAAACGTTTCTCGAGATTTCCGGTCTTCCCCCCCCCCCAACTCCCCCATAGCTGTCGAATCCGGTTCGGACTTCAAATGGAACATCAGAGATATGTCATTCATTCAGGTATGAAGTTTCATCCCAATCCGATCACCCGTTCGAAAGTTACACAACACTCAATTTTCCGTATTCCCCCGCACTGAACCACATATACAAACCCCTTTGACCCTCGAATGCACTAGCTCTTTCCGATGTTGAAAGAGTGATCCTATGCAAAGAGTGACGTCACCCCACGCACAGAGCTATATGTGTGAAGAAAGGGGTAGGGTTTGACAAAAAATACTAAATTCTCAGGATTCCCCCGCCCTCTACTCCCCCCACGGTGGTCGGATCGGGGAAGTGACTATTTCCAAGTTAGTTTGGTCGGGTCCCCGATATGCCTGCCAAGTTTCATCGTCCTAGCACATCTGCAATTACCCTAACTCGCGATCACCGGACCGACCCACCGACAGACCGACTGACGGAAAAGTGATCGGTTTATGGCACTTGAGCGAAGCTGCAAGTGCCATAAAAACTTGGAGAGGTGGCACGAACCGTGGAGCAGACACTGAAGGATCAAGAAATACAAGATTGGCATTGTCGGAAGACTCGGAAGGTCGAGTTCGCTGAGGTATTATACTCAAGGGCCAAGGAAGTTTGGGGGGAGGAAATGTATCTTAAAGTAGGCTTGTCAAAGGAGGATTTAAAATGGTTAGTTAGTTTGAGGGGGGCGGGTTTAACTATATGGGAGAAAAGAAAATATATTGGTAGAAACCGGGTTAAGAATGGTCCTTACTTCTGCCTAATGTGTGGTAAGATGAATGAGGATGTGTTTCATTTTCTGTGTGAATGTCATGAGCTGAAAGGTTTAAGGGAAGAAATCTTTGGGCAGGGAATTATGAGGGAGGATTGGTTAGTGGATAAGATGGGAAGTACAAATAAGAGGGATATTCGTAATTTGGGTAAATTCCTCCGAGTTACAATGTCTCAAAGAATAAGTTTTTTCTTCTTTTTTTGGGATTGTTAAGGATGTAAGGTCTCATAGAGAGTTTATTTTATTTAATGATTTGTTGTTTTTTCCATTGTTTGTTGCCATGACCTTCGGGTTTTTTGTACAATATATCCATACTCATCGCCTTCCCCGACGGGTCAGGACGCTAATATACGCTATTCTTTACAATAAAATATAGATGAAAACATGCAATACACAGTACTATTTGTTATTTTTTTTTATAAAAAAGCATCGGAAGCCCTCCTAACCCACAACCTGTACCCATTCTTTAACAAGTGATTAATGTGATACGTAAGTAATTGTAAGTTAGTTGCTGAAATAATGTGTATTTTTTATAGTATCTCACAGCATTTTACTGAAAGGATTATAGTTGATTTAGGAATGGTTTTGTTTTATAATTTATATATTGTACTCCTCAGTTTTGAGGGAAACAAATGAATAAATAAATAAATAAATAAAGTTCGGTAAAAAAAAATGGCACGAATCGAATCTGTTCGTTCTGGTTTTGAAGGGCACGAGCTTACTGCACCGACGGGTCCGACTATTAGTTGGGGTGTCAGGGTGGACATAGTTCTGTATTTTTCATTTGAGAGAAGTCTTCGCCCAATTTCATAATGAGTTAATTTCTGCAATCGAACAAGCTTGGTAAATTCGAGTCATGTAGTGCTTGCTCGTATGATAAATAAAGCATTAGACGACAGTGTGAAGGTGACCAACGCTTCCACTGGTCGCAGAATGTTACAGGTTTTCGACTTCTTTAACAATGCGAGCCAGAATTCCGAGACAGGTGAGACCGAATAAAAACGAAAGCATATGATCATGAAGCTGAAAAAGTGAGATTTCTCGCTAATAACTGGTATAAAGGACCGAGTTTATTCGGCGTCAGAATGTCACATGTTTTTGCGGCGAAAAAACACAGGTTCCGTCAGAGAAAAGTGGCAACACTGGTGGTGCCACCTCCCAGGACACATGTTATTTCACCGTTACGCGAAATCAGAACAAAATTTTACCCTGGTAACCAAATAGTTTATTTTACATCCTTCAACTAGGACACCTGAATGAAGAGTACCAAGTATCATCCCTATCTGTACGACTTCCGTTAACATTGCCAGCAGAAAACCCAATCCAAATACGATATAGTGTTTCCAAGCTATGATTTTTGCTCCATTTTGCACCTGTCCTTATTTCAGTACCGAACAATTTTAGAAATGAACAAATATCTCGAATCAACCCTCTTTCTGGAATACTTTTTAACCAGTTAAGCCCAAACGTATATCTAGAAGAAATTCCAATACGATCCGGCCAGCGCTGTACAAGATTTGAATGAATTGCGCTTTTTGTCTTGGAGTCTGCATGTGCAAACCTCCAGAAACGAACATACCTATTTTGAAAACGTCACGCTCAGGAGAAGAATGCTCTCCGTGGCCATGTCTGTAAAAGCATTCTCAATGGTGTGTTCAAGTATGGTTTCATTGTTCAGGTGTCCTTTAAGAGACCCGTCGTACCTTATATTACTGATTAACTCTTCGTCCCTCACCGTTCCATTCATCATCGTCCCTGAAATTCGCCCACGCTAACGGCCGTTAGGCTGATTCTTTGCTTCTCTATGTTCGGCACTTTTCGAGCCAGGACTGGCTCTCGAGTATCACTTCCGGAGCTGATTGGTCAAAAATATTGGTTATGCAAATTTCTCCGTATTTCTCGTCAAAACCAAGGGGCGGCGCGAGGCCGAAAACAGCCGAGATGGGTTTGTAATCTTTGTAAAACCCAGCAGAGTTTCAAAGGCGTCACGAACGTTCGAATACTGGAATAGAAAGGATACCTACTGCGAATTGTGCTTTAACGCACTAAAAATAAAGCCATACCTTTTTGAAGAATTCGTGAGTTAAAGGGTTGTCCAAGATCAATGGAATGCCCCTGATAACTTCGGCTCTGACTTCATAAGAAGAAGCATCGAACGCCAAAACGGCCAGTTGAGAGATGATCGAGTTCATAAATTGGGCTTGGATTGCCTGCCACATTTTCTTCAAAACGGAACACGCTCCCTGCAACAGAGAGAAAAAAGTCATAGGGACAATTTGTAGTAGACAACCAGCAAAAGCTTACTGACTGACTGATTGTATTTACAAATGAAAAAGCAACTAGTGAATCCCAGAACTGCCAACATGACCAAGCTCTAAACGGACAGTTTAAAGCTGCACATTATACGAAGCAAGGGATTTAAAAATAGATTGTATGAAATCCCAGTGTTGTAGTGGATGCGGAAGTGCTTTAGGGGCAACAGTACAGGCTGACCAGTAAGGATCCCTTTTTGCTTGTTCCTAAAAGCCTAGCTCCTGGAACCGCAATATGTTCTTTCCCTTCAAACGAGGATCCTCCGATCCTCTAGCCCACTTCTTAGGATCCCTTGTGGGCCTCAGATGCGGCTTTCTCTGCCTGTATGGCTTGCGTGGACTCGTGAGTTGTACGCGGGGCTTTCGACGGGAGTCACCAAAGTTACCTGGTACTTGTATTTGTTTGTTTGTTGAGTGTTATTTGTTATATTGTGGCCCATGTTGGCCTTATTTGAAAAAAAAAAAAAAAATGTGTTGTAAATACGTGTGTACGTTTTCCTTAGGCGAGGGTTATATTAATTTTTTCTTCGCAAACCAATCAAAATCAGCGAAGTGTCTTTTCTTATGCAACTGGCACGGTATGTCTGTCGCTTTTAGGCAACTTGATTTTTTTTTTTTTAACAATTGTCAATAAAACAAACGTACGTCTTTGTGTGTGTGTTTTCTTTGTTCTATTAATGTATTTTCTTTATGATCAGATTTTTAGTCTTAAACAAATGAAATGAAAAGATCGTAGAAGGGATCTATTCCCAGCATAGAAGATACGATCAGGCGAGTGACAGCAAGATAAATACTTTTTTAATTGACATTAAAGGTGCATTGATAATATTTCACACGCTTCTGCGCTTTTAAGTCTCTATTATGCTAACATTCCTCTGGCTTTGGTGAAAATGTTAAAATATTGGTATGCTGGTCTTTCTGTCCGTGTGGTTTGGAAATCTATTATGTCTCAAACTAGTATTTCGGTCCGTAAGGGAGTTAGGCAGGGTGGTATTATTTCTCCTTTCATTTTTAACCTTTGCCTCAGCGATTGTTTCCGGTTCTTGAAGACTTCTCTAGTGCACCTTGCCGTAGAGGTAACGTACATTGCTTACGCTGATGACATTATTCTTTTATGTAGATGTAAAAATAGGCTGGTCGAAAATTTTAATATTTTAGTTAATGAGCTTGGGAAAAAAGGTTTATCTGTTAATGTAGATAAATGTCAGTACTTTGTGATTAACGACCCTCTTGGGCCGTCTTCTCTTGATTGTGGTAATGGGCGTAGATTTCAACCTCTTGAAGTTGTAACTTACCTTGGTGTACCATACTCTTCAGTAAAGCGTAATTTTCAAACAGTAGTTGTAAAAAATATAGAGCTAAGAATTCGTAAGACGTTCGGAGCTCTTATACACCTTAAAGGTACACACCGGCGTGATATTCTGGCTCGTATTTATACAGCTACTGTTCTTCCAATTGTAATTTTCCCAGCAGTTTTGGTGAAGGGTTTCAATCGTGGTATGATATCTGATATTCGTATAGCTTACTTCAAATACTGTAAATACCTGCTTGGATATCCACTTTGGGCTCGTAATACCCCTTTGATCCAAGTTTTTAACGTTAAGGATCCTGCTTTGGCAATTCAGACAAAATTTGATAATTTTGTTGCCAAAGCGTCTAATATTTTATCCGCGAAGAATTTGTATCCGTTTTTCCGTAGTCCTTAATTTGAAATAGTTTTAAGTTAAATGATTTAGTAGTTTTTGGTATGAATTTATTGGAATGATATGTGTATTTTATTTATTTATTTTTATACTTAAGGTATATGTTCCCGTCTAAAAAATGAGGCATTTCGGGCATTCCTGGGGCATTCCGCACATGTCTTGGACACACGTGGACCAAAAGTATTGCGAAGGACAGCAACATGTTCAGAATAGATATCTCTAGGGCCGTATCGTTTTGCTTTTTCTATTTTTTATTTTGTTTATACGGATATTTCGGTCAAAAAAAAAATATATTTTTTCACGGAAAACAGCCAATATGGTTTGCGAATCCGCACATGTCTCGAAAGCAGGCTATCCCACGAACATCATACTTACACGTATGTGCTCTTAAAGCGAGAACGACCCCCTCTTACTGTTGGCACGCTATAAATTACTCCAAGTAATACAATCCGAAGAAAGCCGCAGCTGAAAACTAAGCCTCTCACTAGAAAACCGTGTTTCCTAACCTGCCTAACCCAAATCTGCCTTAAACTGCGCGAAACGACCCCCTCTTATAGGTTGGCACGCTATAAATTAGTCCGATAACACAATCTGAAGAAGCCCCAGAATAACGATTGGGGTAACAGACAACGGGGCAGGTAAAACAATAACCTACTAATTTCTATTATGTAGGGAAACAAAGGAGGGGACAAAACTATTCTATAATCTATCAAATGAGAGACTCTTGAACTATCTTACCTTGAAGTAGGTCAGGAAAAGCCCAGCTGAAGCTCCAAAATGTTTTCGCAATTCTATCAGTTGATCCGTGTACTTGGCGGTGTACAGGCTGCCAACATTCAGAAATAGCGTTAAAGCCACGATATCCAGGAACACTGTGGCGTTCTGATGAGTCATAAGGGATTCTTCCTGAGCTGTCTCGTTCGCTGGAAACAGAAAAATACAACTTAATCCCAGGAAAAGGCAGGATACCAAGTTGTCACTTTTTGAGCATCAATGCTATTTTACTAATGATTATTTATTTCAAGTTTTGCATTTATTACAAATAAGTATTTGCTGATTAATTTAAAGTAAGGATTTATTTTGACTGCACTCACAGGCCGATTCGGTCTTTCATGCAGTCAAGGATGTTGACTACATATCTATGGTAAATTAACAGTGTTAATAATATTTGTTTATGTACAGTCAGCGTTTAATAGTTTATTTGTAAAATACAAATTATCAGACTTGCATTGCTTGGCTTGAGTCATTCTAACTCAAATTCAAACTCATTCTAACTCATCCACTTCGAATTTCTAATTCCCTAGAATCTACCCATTCCCCAGAGTTACGTCATATTCAGCAACGCTCTGGAATGCCACCCGAAAATACATAAGCATAAACACAGAGCACAGATAGATTTTTCTGCAGACGCATTAACGAGTGTAACCAATGCTCAGGGTTTATTCCCCTCAATCTCTGACATAAACAGTGGCGAAACTGGCCCATTTTCGTTGGGGGGGGGGGGGGGGCAAGCTCAGATTTCACCGACAGGGCTTGACAATTTCTCGACACGAAACGGCGGCAACGGCGCACATAACATAAGAGTTTAGGGCAATCTCACGAATTTGCTTTCCAAAAGGCAAAGCGAGAATCCGCCGGGCGCCAGAACAAACGGAAAGTCATCGCAAACTTTTCGCTGGCTTGCCGAATTCACTTAATATGTAAACAGTGGATTGCATTTTCCAAATTGCTACGCTGCCATGTAAACTGATGTAACGACACGAAATATTTAATTCCAAAGGTTCCTCTTTGTCGCAAAGCCTCTTTTTCATGCACCATGAACTTCCTTCACGCAGGATTATTTACGATATTTCCTGTTTCAAGAGCTGTTCTTACACTGTCAAAGAGTGGAAACGATTTAAGTAAAAGCAGGTATATCAAGACCAATGTATATGTATTAATTAAGTGAGTCTTAAGTCAGTATCGAGAGTGTATAACAGTCGGTCAGTTGGATTTATGATGTACGCAGAACTTCCATATTAAACGTAAGTGTGTCTTCTAAACACTATTTATTGAATGAAGGACCCACGACCTACCGTCCGAACTTCCCCCTTCACAGTTACGAACCAACCTTTCCAGGATTAAGATCAGAGTACCGGTATAGTCCAATATGTACCAACCGCTCGGGTACACGCTACAACTATATTAGATACTCGGTTTCGGACAAGTTAAACGCAAAGGTATCACAAGAGAGTCATAATATAACACTGATTGTGATGTAGTTTTGTGTCGTGTATTTTATTCACTTTTATGCTCCCCCGTGTATTCCGAGGGATAATAATAAAGGTTAACTTCCAACATGGAGGTTGGTATCCGAAAATAAAATCGGGGCGGTCATTGAGAATAACCTATCCCGGCTGAAGGCGAGGTAGGTTATGAAAATATCCAACTACGATCTCTGTCACGTGATTTGCCCGACTCAGAGCAAAATAACACTAGAGAGTAGCGTCAAGACCTATGCTTTCCATGCTTTGCAAACGGGCTATACTCGTAGCGCCGCCTACTACGCTTGCGGCATCTAAAGCAAGACAAACTTGCGAGTTCAAAATTTTCTAGTAAAGCAAAGGTGCGGTTGCACATATCAAGGGAACAACGGAGGCTATATAATTTTTTTGCTATGTTCAGAATATTGAAGTTATTGGAGCCAGTGCTGGTGCACGTCCGATTGAGTTTCAGTAGGGACGTTCACTATTGCTAGTGGTGCTAGTATCGCTGCTATTCGAGTGTGTGTCAATTTTGTCAAGTCTTGGCGCTACTCCCTAGTGTTATTTTGCTCTGGCCCCACTAGACCGTGGCACGATATTTTGCCGAAAATAGAAAAAATCGTCCCAGCCTTGATGCCAAGAAGCCTGAATCCGTGACGTCATGCGTAGTAACTCCGCTAAAACACGCTCACAGTGAGAAGTTGGTTTTAAGCAAAAACAGCGAATTTTGAGGCTCTCTTTAGAAGGGAAAGAATTGCATTTCTTACCCTCGTCTGGTTTCTGTCCAACGGTGGACGCGTCGCTCTGTTCGAGCTTCTTCTTTTCTTTCTTGATGTAAGTCCTTAAACATTTGACCATCAAAGTCGCCACATGCAAAATGCGGTCAAGCTCTACCATTTTATTTGAGTGGTGAAAAATCTTCAGCACAGCTTCGCTATTCATCTAAAAGCAAAATAATGTGAACTAACATGGAATGTAAAAAGGTAAAGATAAAGGTATCAGCACTAGCCTTGACAGGCCTAGCTGCCGGTGCTGATCTCCGATTCTTGGCCCTCAGCCAGGAAGTGCAATGGGGGGTTGGGGGCCAGCCATCCTGTGCTTTCGCACACCCTGTCACCTTCCCCAGATTTCTCCAGGTACCCATTTGAAGCTGGGTGGACTTTGGCTTGTCTTACAGGGTTACGCCACTAACCCCCGCTCTAAACCAAACAGTAGGCACAACCGAGACTCGAACAAGGGACCCTTCCCTTGCGAGTTCGGCGCGCTAACCATTCGGCCATGGAATGTAGGGGGCCGATAGAACACAATTCCCTAGGCATACTATCCCTTAAGAAGATAAACAGGAGAAAACGACCACAGGAAGACAAAGCTCACAAATAGTTGAGATCAAGGTCAAAGAAAACAGGTCCCGGATAGACAGTAGACACTACTTGTCATCCCAAAGTTTTACCAATGTTCTCTACAGGCAAGTGCAATATGGCATGGCCAAAGTGATCTGAGTTCAACCACCTTCGAATAAAGCTGTACCAAATCGAGGACGCTTCGCCAAGAAGAAGAAGAAGCCACTAAGCAGCAAGCTCACTAGCCCGCATGAGCACGAATCCGCTAATTCACACTTCCGACGAAAAAATTCTTTGACTGTGTAGTTGTATGGTAGTTCTACGAAAAAGTTGCATATATAGCAGTATGAAATACTTTGATTTAACATGCCTCCGACTGGGTTAATCTTAAGTAGTAGTATCCGATAGCACCCAATCTTGCTGTAGTAGCACCCAGTCTGCTAATAGTAGCATGCAGTGGCAAAAAGTTACTTCTTATGCTACTTATTCATACAACTCCATACGACTGATTCTCGAAATTTGTCCATCGGGCAGCAATAACGGTCTTCTCAGAACCAACTGATGGCCGATGGGGTGCTGGAATGTCCTGAAGTGGAAGCAGCTGGGACCAAGGACGTCTCTGAAGTGTCCGGGACTTATTTTCCCGAGAGCTTTCATTTAGTTACATTTTTCTGGTCCAAAAATCTGTCTCTAAACGCACTTGTTTTCTGAGGAAACAGCCGTAACATCCTCACTTGAGGCCTATATTTATTTATTTCGTCAATGCTTTGAAGAACCCGTTAGACAGTCTCTACGCCGAAAGAATGTACAACTGAGGTACCCGTTTAATACAGTCAAAAATTATTAATTCAATGCAGCTGCCATCTTACTGGAAAGTTTCTTCATTGCCGTAGGGGACTGGCTTCGAGCAGTAATAAGAATATATACAATTTACTTATATTATTACACACTATTATTATACTATTATTATTACATATTATTTTATAATACTATTACAATTTGTTGTATATTTCTAGTGCTGAATTTAGGTCCCTAATAGTTGACAAGAAGGGGTTACAAAAACATTCCAGCAAGACTAACACAAAATATTCGAGTCGTGAAAACACATATTTACTGAGGACCCGGGGGACAGCGATCGACATGTGGTCAGATTGTCTCATCGTCTATCCGACCTTAGGCGTATTCTCGCCGTTCCCCGAGGACTCCACCTGAGGAGTCCCCGCGTTTTTGTTTGTCCCGGGGACTCACTCCCCGTATTCTCGCTAGTATAACACTGATTATAAGTATAACACTCCATTTTGCACCTGTCCTTATTTCAGTACCGAACAATTTTAGAAATGAACAAATATCTCGAATCAACCCTCTTTCTGGAATACTTTTTAACCAGTTAAGCCCAAACGTATATCTAGAAGAAATTCCAATACGATCCGGCCAGCGCTGTACAAGATTTGAATGAATTGCGCTTTTTGTCTTGGAGTCTGCATGTGCAAACCTCCAGAAACGAACATACCTATTTTGAAAACGTCACGCTCAGGAGAAGAATGCTCTCCGTGGCCATGTCTGTAAAAGCATTCTCAATGGTGTGTTCAAGTATGGTTTCATTGTTCAGGTGTCCTTTAAGAGACCCGTCGTACCTTATATTACTGATTAACTCTTCGTCCCTCACCGTTCCATTCATCATCGTCCCTGAAATTCGCCCACGCTAACGGCCGTTAGGCTGATTCTTTGCTTCTCTATGTTCGGCACTTTTCGAGCCAGGACTGGCTCTCGAGTATCACTTCCGGAGCTGATTGGTCAAAAATATTGGTTATGCAAATTTCTCCGTATTTCTCGTCAAAACCAAGGGGCGGCGCGAGGCCGAAAACAGCCGAGATGGGTTTGTAATCTTTGTAAAACCCAGCAGAGTTTCAAAGGCGTCACGAACGTTCGAATACTGGAATAGAAAGGATACCTACTGCGAATTGTGCTTTAACGCACTAAAAATAAAGCCATACCTTTTTGAAGAATTCGTGAGTTAAAGGGTTGTCCAAGATCAATGGAATGCCCCTGATAACTTCGGCTCTGACTTCATAAGAAGAAGCATTGAACGCCAAAACGGCCAGTTGAGAGATGATCGAGTTCATAAACTGGGCTTGGATTGCCTGCCACATTTTCTTCAAAACGGAACAAGCTCCCTGCAACAGAGAGAAAAAAGTCATAGGGACAATTTGTAGTAGACAACCAGCAAAAGCTTACTGACTGACTGATTGTATTTACAAATGAAAAAGCAACTAGTGAATCCCAGAACTGCCAACATGACCAAGCTCTAAACGGACAGTATAAAGCTGCACATTATACGAAGCAAGGGATTTAAAAATAGATTGTATGAAATCCCAGTGATGTAGTGGATGCGGAAGTGCTTTAGGGGCAACAGTACAGGCTGACCAGTAAGGATCCCTTTTTGCTTGTTCCTAAAAGCCTAGCTCCTGGAACCGCAATATGTTCGTTCCCTTCAAACGAGGATCCTCCGATCCTCTAGCCCACTTCTTAGGATCCCTTGTGGGCCTCAGATGCGGCTTTCTCTGCCTATATGGCTTGCGTGGACTCGTGAGTTGTACGCGGGGCTTTCGACGGGAGTCACGTAAGTTACCTGGTACTTATATTTGTTTGTTTGTTGAGTGTTATTTGTTATATTGTGGCCCATGTTGGCCTTATTTGAAATAAATAAAATAAAAAAAAATGTGTTGTAAATACGTGTGTACGTTTTCCTTAGGCGAGGGTTATATTAATTTTTTCTTCGCAAACCAATCAAAATCAGCGAAGTGTCTTTTCTTATGCAACTGGCACGGTATGTCTGTCGCTTTTAGGCAACTTGATTTTTTTTTTTTTACAATTGTCAATAAAACAAACGTACGTCTTTGTGTGTGTGTTTTCTTTGTTCTATTAATGTATTTTCTTTATGATCAGATTTTTAGTCTTAAACAAATGAAATGAAAAGATCGTAGACGGGATCTATTCCCAGCATAGAAGATACGATCAGGCGAGTGACAGCAAGATAAATACTTTAACAATGAGCATCTGGGCCAACGACAACCTTCTGAACAAACTGAGATATGAAGACTGGAATGAACTAGTTTTTATGGCACTTGCAGCCTCTGGCTCAAGTGCCATATACCGATCGCAATTCTGTCTGTCGGTCGGTCGGTCTGTCTGTCCGAATTTTTTTGTCCCACATGTTCGAGTTAGGGTAGTTACTTCCAGATGGGGTCCCGTCAGTACCGCAACACGTCAGTTGACATAAACGTCAGTTCGCTACAGAATTCCGTCAGTACGACAACATTTTCCGACAGTTCGCATACAAGTCAGTTGACGCCTAAAATTCCGTGAGTTGACCAACACGTCACTACCCCAACACGTCAGTAGACATACACGTCAGTAGACATACACGTCAGTTGACATACACGTCAGTTGACCAACCGTCAGTTCGCATACCGTCAGTTGACATACACGTCAGTTGACAAACACGTCAGTTGACATACACGTCAGTTGACATATTTTAGAAATGCGTCAGTTCGCCAACACCCTAGAAGCCTTCCGTCAGTTGACATACACGTCAGTTGACATACACGTCAGTAGACATACACGTCAGTAGACATACACGTCAGTAGACATACACGTCAGTAGACATACACGTCAGTAGACATACACGTCAGTAGACATACACGTCAGTAGACATACACGTCAGTAGACTTACACGTCAGTTGACATACAAAATCCTTAACTACGCCCAAAGACCCGCCTATTAGTTTGAAATCGACTTGGTTGCCGGTAGCAATTAAGCAGGGGAAGAATACCCAGGGGATTGATTGAAAAGAAGCCGACATTTGTGCATTTTGATGAGGGTAAAATTAGTTCCTAATCGGCGGGAGCTTACAATCAGAAGCGGCAGGTAGCCTCACTAAAGGCGGATGCAAAGTTCTTCAATCTGAACAAGCTGTTGCGAAGGTTTTACGTAACAGCCGTCGCAAGGTGAAGACCAGAATGTGCCAGTGAATCCTAACCTTTGCCGAAAGGGTACCGCAAGCACTGAGGGAAGAATTAGTTTTCTCTTGGCAAGTGCTTCCACTAGATCCGCTTAAAACAAGACCAAAGGTTTCGATGGGATCACACAAATTTTAAATTTGATCCAGACAATTGGGTCTTGTCTTCACCAGATACAGTCTTCGCCAAGCTAATCATCTGAGAAAACCAAGTTCAGATATACCTCTGTAAGCCATATCTCTTTTGACGAAACTGGTCGAAACTTTCTGCTTTACTTCTGCCGAATTTCAGGTTTCGGCCGAATCCCGTGCGACCTACTTGTCCAGCAAAAAAAAAAAGAAAGTTCAGAAACGAATTCAGGATATCTTCTTATCCCTATAAAGAGATCTTCAAATAAAACTTTAACTTATAAAAGAAATCCGGATTCAACGGAATTCCTGACGAGCTATGTCCAGGTAAAAAATAATTGTCATATACAGATCCAGCGTGTCTTCTTACTCTTAAATCTGTCATCTAATCAACTTAAAATAAAACCAGAGTGTGCAACTCAAAATGAAACTTTTGCTACTGACAAATTTCCAGTTTTGGCCGGATTCCGGGCGAACTCCTGTTCGGGCGAGAAGATGGTTTTCACCAGCGCGTTCAGCACGTTCACTTCACCACTTCAGTATAGTATTAGCTGTTTAAAAGTATTGTGTTTGCCCCTTAACCCTCCCACACCTCTACATGAAGAGCTACATAGCCCATCTACGAACTCGACCTTAGGCTACTCTCGACCCAGAGAATCCTCAAACCAAGTTTCATCAAAATATCTCATTCTATTCGAGAGTTATCGTGCTCACAGACAGACAACTTTTGCGATGTCATAGGTATCCCTCCACTTACGTTTTGGGACAATTTGGGATCCCAACACGAGGTGTAAGCTCATATGGCACTTGCAAGGCTTGGTAAAAGGATGAAAGTAGGAATTCGCCAATTCGTGGGTTTGGTGTAATCACTTGTAAGCAAAACCATTGAGATAAGAATGACGACGGACCCTTGGAAATCACGAGAATGTACCGTTTGTTAAAAAAAAAGTCATTTTTTGTGCACTTGGCTGTGATGATGTGCACTTTAAGGGCGCTAGAAATTCATCTGTAATAAGAACCCTTGAGGCGAAAAGAATCCTGGGCTCTTTAGGATCATGAATATGTTACGGTGATGCCATATGCACTCCGTACGTTTTCCTTATGCCGCCGCTAGGCAGCGTTACTCCCTTCCGTTGCTTGTATCTTTTATACTGTCGCGGCCACTCTTTCGATTATCTATTAACTTTTTGGTTAAGGTGACTCACGCGGTGTGAGTCACCTTCTTCTAAACACTTCTTTCCGGGCTTTTGACCAGCAAACACCTTTTACCTAAGGTTGTTTAATTTATTTTGTAAGTACAACAGTCAATAAAACCTTATGTTTATTTACGGACCATAGGTCATTTCTATGAGTCTCAGTTAAGCTCCTTAGAGTGGGCTGGCCTGTAAGGCCTAGTGTATGATGGGTGGTTGATAACCTGTTGTGAGTTCGGTATGCAAACCATGGTGTGAATCGACCTGGGGAATCCATAATGAACCCGTGAAGTTCTGCACGTGTAGTAGGCCACCAACGCCCTAGGCCATCCTGACTCCGATGATTGTATACCTGGACATTTACCATCTTATGTCCGGCTTACTACACCCCTCGCCATAACATCAGGTTTGAGAGTGCAAACTCCACATATAAATACAGTCATCGTAACAAATACGTGGTTCGGTGAAAATAATTTTTTTACTTTTCGGTTAAGATGCGCACTTTAAGGATGGTAGAAATTCATTTCTAAGCAAAAACTTTGAGGCAAAAATGATTTTGGGCTCATTTGGTCATACAGATGCAGGTTTTGCTTAAAAGTATTTTTTGGAGTTTGCGGTTAAGATGAGTACTTTAAGGGATGGTCGGATGTGGGAAGTGACAATTTCTAAGCCAACCTTGTCAAGTCTCTAGTGTTCAAGCCAAGTTTCATCGTCCTGGCACATCTTGAAGTACCTTCAATTGCGATCACCGGATCGCACCCAGGGAGGGTTCCGGATTTTCGGCAATCCCTCCGTCCAACTCTCCCCACAGCACTCCGATCCGGTCCGGTCATGCCAGCTCTGTCTCTAAGGCTTGTACTTGTTCTTTCCACCAAGTTTCATCCCAACCCGTCCACTCTGAACATGTCTAAAATCTCCAGTTCCCCCCCTCCAACTCCCCCAAAGTCACCGGATCCGTTCCGGACTAGAAATGAGTTGTCCCAGACACGAGGTCTTTCCATATATAAGGTTTCATTAAGATCCGATCACCCGTTCGAAAGTTATGCTTGCCTAAATATTCCGGATTCCCTCTCTTTCCACTCCCACACGGTGGTTAGTTTGGTCGGGTCCATGATATTCCTGCCAAGTTTCATCGTCCTAGCACATCTGGAAGTACCCTAACTCGAGATGAAGAAGTACCCTATGCCTGACAGACCGACCGACCGAAAAGTGATCGGTATATGGCACTTGAGCGAAACTACAAGTGCCATAAAAAGTAGTAGCCCTCCAAAGAACAGTAGATAAAAGTAGATTTTTGTGTTAATCGATAGTAATGCGATCACCAGTATCACTATTTCACAAGTTAATGCTTAGTATGCCCATTTATTTTCAACCTCCCCCATCAGGAATAATAAGAAAAAAAGTAAACTTTTCTGCGGGTGGCTGGCCCGCATTCGTAACATAATCCAGTTTTTTTCCGAAATACAGCTATTATTCCAACAATTCCGAAAAATGCTATTTTCTGGTAAAAAAAACAAGAAAAATCGGATAATGAGTTTTTTTCTACTGAGATACATATAAATTTGATCATAGACTGAACCGGACTGACAAACTATAAGCCGCAGGTAAAAAATTCGAATATCAAACTCTATCATGGTAAAATTGACCAGATTGTTGTACACACAATTTTTGAAATCTATTTTTCTGCCTGGTAATCCGCCCGAAAGAAAATAAAGAGTAGAATAAATTGTTAAAAGGCTAAAAAGAGTAGAAATAGTATTCTACTTAGAAAGACAGCAGAAGTGGAAGCACTGACCTTTGCATCATGTGTTTGTAGAGCATTTCACCCAAACAGACTACTATTTTGGTAACGGCCACTGTGCAAAACAGAAAACTAATCTTAGTACCTCAGCCAAATCATGTATAATTATCTTTTTTCACAGTAAACTAGCAAAATTAATAATCTTGCTACTTTACGTATTCTGACGAATATGTCTTCTATTACTCATAACCTATATTTAGCGTTTAAAGAGTTAATATAGTATAACGCGTGTGACAAGAATCAACTGTCTGGATCAAATATTGATTGATTGTCTTGTTTTAAGAGAAGCACTGGCCAAGAGAAATCTACTTCTTCCCTCAGTGTTTCCGGTACCCTTTCGACAAAGATTAGGATTCACTGGCACATTCTGGTCCTTCACCTTGCGACGGCTGTTACGTAAAACCTTCGCATCAGCTTTTTCTGATTGAAGAACTTTGCATCCGCCTTTAGTGACGTTACCTGCCGCTTCTGATTGAAAGCTCCCGACGATTCGGAACTAATTTTACCCTCATCAAAATGCGCAAATGTCGGCTTCTTTATATTAATCCCCTGGGTATTCTCCCCTGCTTAATTGCTACCGGCGACCAAGTCGATTTCAAACTAATAGACGGGTCTTGGGCGTAGTGAAGGATTTTGTATGGGAACTGACGTTTATATTAACTGACGTGTATGTCAACTGACGTGTATGTCTACTGACGTGTATGTCTACTGAGGTGTATGTCTACTGACGTGTATGTCTACTGACGTGTATGTCTACTGACGTGTATGTCTACTGACGTGTATGTCTACTGACGTGTATGTCAACTGACGTGTATGTCTACTGACGAGTATGTCAACTGACGGAAGGCTTCTAGGGTGTTGTCGAAGTGACGGATTTCTAAAATATGTCAACTGACGTTTATGTCAACTGACGTGTATGTGAACTGACGGTATGCGAACTGACGTGTTGGTGAACTGACGTGTATGTCAACTGACGTGTTGGTCAACTGACGTGTTGGCCAAGTATGCGAACTGTCGGATTTTTGTTTTATGCGAACTGACGTGTATGCCAACTGACGTGTTGCGGTAGTGACAGCGACCCGAAATAATCAGTTTCCCGATCCAACCATCTAGGGGGGAGTGGTGGGCCGGGGAATTCTGAAAATAAAGTAGTTTTTGTCACACTTTTTCGAGCTGGGGTACTTCCAGATGTGCTAGGACGATGAAAATTGGCAGGAGCATCAGGGACCCGACCGGACTAGCCTGAAAATAATCTGTTTCCCAATCCAACCACCTGGGGGAGTGGAGGGCTGGGGAATCCGGAAAACTGGAGTAGTGTGTAACTTTTGAACGGGTGATCGGATTGGAATGAAACTTAATAACTGAATAAATGGCATACCTCTGATGTCCCATTTGATGTCCGGACCGGATTCGACAGCTATGGGGGAGTTGGGGGGGGAGACCGGAAATCTCGAGAAACGGTTAGAATGGAGCAAGATGTAAAAAGCGAATTTTTCAATAACTGAAAAATTCAATCGAATAACTGAAATATTCGGAGGCCTCTCGAAAATTGCGAATATTTCGAAAAATTGAAATATTTCGCAAAACTGAAAAATACTGAAAAATTGAAAAATACGGCGAATTTTAGCAATTTTCGCAAGAAAAATGAAATTTTCGCAGCAATTTTCGGAGGATTTGGGTGCAAAGCCACAGTCAAGACTTCCATTAGAGCCAATTGTAGCGTTATTTCGAGGCAAAAAGAGGAATGGTATTATTTGTCTTTAAAGATTATTTTCATTTTATTAGTAGGTCGAAAAAAACGTGATTGGCATGGCCTGCGGCTTCATATCTGAAATATTAGGTTCTTGTTATATGGTCTGGCAAATTAGATTTTTCTATCAATTAGACTTGAGAACATTAGCGTTAAATCAGGAATAATCTATCCTTAACTGCCCTTAACAGTCACCGGAAGTTTAAGAAATGGGCAAGATAGTCTACAACCCGAAAATTCTTTGTTGAAACAGTAGGCTATATGGCAATGGGAAAAAAAGAAGATACATCCGAGTGAACAAAGTTTTCCCAACAAAATTTGGTAATCCAGACAGCACTTAAATCTGACAATGTAGAAACCCTTTTTATGGCACTTGCCCTTCGGCAAAGTGCCGGTCGGTCGGTCGGTCCGGGTTTTGCTAGTTCGGGTACTTCCACATAAGCTAGGACGATGAAACTTGGTACGCATATCAGGGACCCTAAATGATTAAATTAGAAATAGTCACTTACCCGATCCGACCATCGTGGGGGGAGTGGAGGGAGGTGGAATCAGAAAAATTCAGGAAAAGTGAGGTATTTTTAATTTACGAACGAGTGATCGGATCTTGATGAAACTTGATGTATGCAAGGACCTAGTGTCTCACACGTCCCATTTTAAATCCAGACCGGATCCGGTGACCACTGGGGGAGTTACGGGAGTCCGAAAAGTAGTAACAAGGAAAAAGGTAGCAAAAGCAAAAAGTGCCCAGTAGCGGACTCGAACCAGGGACCTTCTTGTTGCCAGACCAGTGTCGTAACCGCTGCGCCACCCAGGCTTGAAATCAAAGCCAACTGCAGGACATGATAACAGAACACGTACAGTTTAAGTATTGAAATAAGACCGACTCTAATCGAGATTATTGTTTTGCGAGAGCAACACGGGTTGACATTTTTAATAGGAAGGTGCACACTGAAACCAAAAATAGGTAGTTCCAAATTGTGAGACATGTAGGAGACTTCGAGCTAGACTAGTAAGCAACAACAGACTGTTATACCATAATCATCTTCGGCAATGAGGGGTTAGCAATTTCGGCTACTTGGTGTACCTACAATTTGTTCCTCTTTAATATGGTAGGAACAATATTATTTGGTACCACGTCTATCAAGGGGAGATGGAGTTGTAAGTAAGAATCGGTTGCTAGAATCTTTGGTGATCAGGGGTTGGCAGCTTTTGCTAGTTGGTATACCTATTAATTTTTTTTGCCAGTGTATTTCATTTACGATACTGTACCATGTCTATCACGGGGAGATGGACTTGTAAGTAAGAATCGGTTGCTAGAAGGGCTTCACAAGGGGCTAGAAACTTGTGAAAATCAATGCACATTTGATTTTATCTCTATAAATCTGAGGGTAAGAAAGCTGGTCTCTTGGGTCTATCACTGTAGGCTACCTTATAATCTCTATCTTTAACCGAGAATTAAGTGGTAACGCAACGAATACAAATCGTATTTTGAAAGAATCACTTAGTTTTACAATTATCTGTAAAGTGGCATCTATGGTATTTTGATCAGGAAAAGCTACGGACAGCTTTGTGAGACTGTCTAGGTTATATAAGATAATGTTCGATGTTTTCTTTAGTCCCAAAGTCAACGATTGAAAAAGATAACGTTCAACTGGTTGCAGAGTCAATTTAGTCCCTACTTGCGATTTTCTGTTTTTTCTTTGTTCCCTGAGGTATGGCAACAATGATGTAGCTTTGCAATAATTAGTAAAGTGGCATCTATGACAATATGGTCCTGAAACGTTACGGACAGCTTTATAATACCAAATAGGTTATATAAGATAATGTCCCAGGCTTTCATCAGTGTCGATGTCTACGATTGAAAACCTGAGGTAGCCTATAGCCATGTTATTATAGATTGTGTCATCAGTTCAGAAAAAAAAACTCTTTTTTGAACATAGTTTGACAACTTCAGCGTTTAAAGATGCTACATAAACTTTCTGTTTACCTTTCCAAAGCAATCGCGACTCCAAAACTCAAGTATGTTTGCCTTTTTCTGCAGTGTTGCTGTCGGGGTTCAAGAAATAAACCGCAGAGAAGCCGAAAGTCCATCCCTACGAGGATTACGCCCGCAAATAGAGAAGATAGAATAATGTTATATAACTGGTAATTTTTTTCACGACCATAGTTACTGCTTTTACTCTTTATTTTCTTGTTTAAAAGAAAATTGGATTAGTTAGCTTGTTTTTTACGGAATTTTCTTTTCCCTCTCCCCGGTTCCAAGAGGACTAGTTTCTGTTAGCCTCACCGTCAGCACTTGGACCAGACATTAAAAAATAGATCCACAGGTTACTAGTGGAAAACCTGTCATTTGCGTCCCGGGTAATTGAGATTTTACATAGGTCTCAGCAGCAGAAAGTGAAAGTCCCCCATTCTATGGAACCGACTTTTTACTATGTCTATACAAGTGTTGAGCCTGAGGAAATAGGAGACTGTTACTCCACTTGGAGCGCTGAATTGTAATAAGGCCAAACTGAAACCTGGCGTGTCTCTTTGGATTTTCTTGTTGTTTTCTTGTCTTTTTCGTGTGTTGGAAGAATCAGAAAGGCTGTAGGGATGGTAAGCACTGTATCTCTTGCAGAAATAGCATTTTTATCTTTCTGCTTTAATAGATAGCGAAGAAACAAACCAAAGTGTTGCTCTCGCAACACTTTAGAGGTTAGGACAGTCATTTAGCCCACGTGATCGCAGGGAATGCCGGAACATTCAGACTTGAGTGAATTAACCTATCCTATTAGTAGGTCCAAACCGTATTGTTGGATGGCGGGTGTATTGTTTGACCTTCTCATCCACTTTCTTGTACCCTCTACTCGTAACAAGTGCCATATGAGCTCGTAGCTCTTGTTTATTCTTACGAACTGAAAATTTTACTTTCATTCAAGCTGATGGGGTGAAATTAGGATAAAATATCGAGGTTTTAATGGTAGCAAGCCTTGAAATGTTCCTACTTGTTGGACATGCTTCTGGTAGGTGAGAGAGGGGTAGAAGAAGCATAATCTTTAGCGAGAATGTTCCTACTTGTTGGACATGCTTCTGGTAGGTGAGAGAGGGGGAGAAGAAGCATAATCTTTAGTGAGTTTTTCAGTTGTAATCTGACTCATGAAAATTTGTAGAAACAACAAACTCGAGCTCAGCACCTTATTTTTCAGCTTTGTTTTTAATTTTTCGCAATTTTTCACAATTTTTCAGCGGATATTCGCAATTTTCGCAAGATAAAATGGAGGTATTGAAATTTTACATCTTCAGGGATCGGGGTGAAACTTGCTGGGAAGAACAAGCATCTGCTCCAGATAAATCGTTTATACTTTTGGACTGGATCCGGACACTAAGGGGGGTGGGGGTGGAGGGGAGTTTCCCGGAATTCCGGTAATGGCGGTTTTGGGGGATTTTCACGACGAAACGTGGGAGGCGAATCAGGGACCCGATCAAACTGACTTACAAATTTACATGATCCGATAGTCGTGGGGGGAGTAGCGGGAGGGGGAGTCCGGAATATTGAGTCATGCGTAACTTTGGAACGGTTGATCGGATTTGAGTGAAATTTGATAATTGATCAGAGGACATGTCTCTGGTGATCTTTGTCATATCCGGACCGGATTCGACAACAATGAGGGGGGGGGAATACGTGACCGGCTCAGACTGGGGAGATCGGGATGGAACTTTGTGGGAATAATAAAGAGATGGTCTGGATAAATCACTTACAGAACCGGATTGGCTCCGGCGACCGTGAGGGAGTTTGAGGGGGGGGGGTCCGGAATTCCGGTGACCGCGATTTAAGGTACTTCCAGATGTGCTAGGACGATGGAACTGGGCTGGAATATTGGAGATTCGACAAGATTGGCTCAGAAATCGCCACTTTCCAAATCCGACATTCCTTAAAGTACTAATCTTGACCGTAAATTCAGAAAAATACTTTTAAGCAAATTATACGTTTTCATGATCCCCATGAGCCCATTATCATTTTTGCCTCAAGGGTTTTGCTTACAAATGAAAAGTTCTAGCTCCCTTAAAGTGCGCATCTGAACCACAAGGTCGAAAACTACTTTTTTTTCAAACGATACATCTCAACCCGTGATCATTTGTGCCACAAGTGTTTTGCTTAAACTTTTATTTTATCACCCTTAAAGTGCACATTTTAACCGAAAAGTGAAAAAAAAATACTTTTTACCAAACGGTATATATCAATGATCCCTATAAGGGTCTGTGATCGTTTTGTATCAATAGTTTTCCTTACAGATGAATTCCTAGCGCCTATAAAGTGTGTATCACTACAGCCAAGTTCTAAAACAAAATACTTTTTCTCTAGCTCCCTTAAAGTGCGCATCTGAACCGCAAAGGTAACCTTAAAAGTACTTTTGATCAAACACTACATCTCAACCCATGCAAGTGCCATATGAGCTTACAGCTCTTGTTGTTATTAATAATAAAATGATAGAAATAATATTTACAGAAAATTCAATTTGTGAGCATCCACGGATGGCATGCTGCAGCTTTGAGAAGGGGCAGCATATTCTATAACTTTAAAAGTTTTCGTTAACTCTGTAGATGCCCATGTCCTACTCTTTGCATTATTTTTCATATCATGATATTCTAGCAAATGGTTTGTGAAGCGTACCGTACGAACTATTTTTAAAAGATCAGAAGCATGAACTATGATAATTAAGAATCGTTTTTTCTTACTAAGGGACCCATCCCCATCCCAAAGATGGTGAACTGCATGGCTAGTGGAATGTTTACTTCTGAGGCCAATTCGGCTTCAGAAGTAAACATTCCACTAGCCATGCAGTTCACCATCTTTTAAGTTTTGTTGATAAAGCTCTTGAAAATAATCTGGTCCCTTTAACTGTTTTTGTAGATTTCCGTAAGGCTTTTGACACTGTAGATTTTAATACTCTTCTAAGTAGACTAAGCGGGCTTGGGTTAGGTAGTACTTGTGTAAAGTGGTTTTCATCATACCTGCATGGCCGCACTATAAAAGTTGCTTTATCAGATATCCTAAGCAGCGAGTTCGGTGTTAAGTGTGGAGTGCCTCAAGGTTCCGTGCTGGGACCTCTACTTTATCTTATTTATGTGAATTCGCTGGCTGCTCATGTTGGAGAGGAGGCGCTGACCTCTTTCGCGGACGACACTGCGATAACAGTAATTGGTAGTTGTTTGGTGGAGGTTGTACATAAGGCTAACTTAGCACTTGAACGTTTACGCAGTTTTACAGTTGGTAGTTCCCTAGCAGTTAACGCATCTAAAACAAATTATATTATTTTTAGTAGAACAGGTAGGTTACTTAATGATCAAAATAACATTTTTTTTGAGATTTACCCATTAAACAAGTTTTTAAAATTAGGTATTTGGGGTTTTACTTAGATAATAATATTAGTTGGAAAAAGCATTGTAGTGTCATTGGTGCGAAAATGGCTAGGGGACTAGGTATTCTGAGACGGGTAAGAAAAACATTTCCATTCAAGATTTTAAAAATCATTTATTTTTCCCTTGTTCATCCTTATATTGATTACGGTTGCGTTCATTGGGCCAGCAATTTTTTCTCTAATATTAAAAGGATCCAGATTTTGCAAAATAAAAGCATTCGATTGATTGCGGACATAAAAGAGCAGGTTGAATCCAAAACTATTGCTAGCTTTTCCCGGTGCAATGTTCTAAATGTTGGTCAGATTCGGGACTACCAAGCATCAATTTTTGTGTTCCAAAGCATGAAACATATATGCCCTGAGTATTTCCATGATTATTTTTCCATGAATCAGGAGCACCATAATTACGATACAAGAAATTCACAACTTTTAAGTCATGAAAAAAGAAAAACAGTCAGATCATCATATATGATTCATAATCTGGGGCCTTCTGTTTGGAATAATCTGCCGGCTAGCATCAGGGAGTCTGTTACTTTATACGGGTTTAAAAATAAATTGAAAACATTCCATCTAACTAATAGATGTTGAAGGGCGGGAGGTCTTTGATGTTTTTTTCGCTGTTTTTCGGGGTGGGGGGGTGGGGGCTGAAACCGGTAAAGAATAATTAACAAGATTCTTTTGTTGTATAGTGTTCATGTTTGTGTGTTGTTATTTTTCATATATAAGATAGGCTAGGTGGATAATCATGAGTTGTTATGTTTAGATATGTATTTATAAGATATAAATAGTAACAGGAATTTGCAGCACAAGTCCTTAGGACTTTCTTTTTGCTGCAATAATTATTAGGCGTGTCATTTTTATTTATGTTTATATTTTGGATAAAAATAAAACTTACCTACCTACCTACCTACCATCCCATAAAAGACCCAGAATACCAAAATAACACACTTTGATAGCTGCTCGCCTTACAGCTGGAACATGATCAGAGTTAAAAATCCTATCAACAATCCACTTGAAACTATTGATCGTTTCAGCATTAACCACATCTTAGGTAAGGCTGATCCAAAGATCAACAATTCTCTTCCCAAACTCCACTTTTCCACGTCCTTGTGGAACCGTGATTTTGCAAGCTTGAACGACGGTTAATGATGACGGTTAATGCTGAATCTTACTAAATCGGTCACTTCAAACTTATCACAGATTTTTTCCGACAAGCTTACGAGGAGGTACAAGGCAGCGGGCTAGATTTCAAGAAGCAGTCCTGAGGGCCCACCAACTACAAGTACGGGGGGGGGGGGTTCGCGAGCTGGAAAGCTGAGTTGGATTCACTTTCCAATGGTTCGCGCTGCTGCGGAAAGTTGTCGAACTTTCAGCCCGGTATTTGCGCTTTAGAAACCGAAGCAGCTTTCTCGGAAACTGATTCCGGAAAGTTAGTGCAAAGTTCCGCGGAAAGTTGAATGCTTCGGCGGGAATTCTGAAAGTGTGGAAAACACGGAAAGTGTCACTAGTGAATGGGAAAACACGGCAAGCGTCATTAAGGATGCCTTCGTTGGATGTGTTGGAGCATATGAGGATCAAAGTAATGTCCAGTGAACCATATTTATTCTAAAAACTTTAGCATTTAACATTTTCCCGGCGATTCAGCTTTCCACGTGTTTTCGCGACCAATCCAACGTGAAAGTGATAAGCAATACTCTTAATGACTAACTCTCCTTGCCAACGCAAAATCACCGTGTACCTAGCGGAAGAGCCGGTAGGCGAGGCAGTAGGCGAGGCAGTAGGCGAGGCAGTAGGCTATTTCAAATCTTGGAAATATGCAGTTTGGTGTAGCCCATCTAAAAATCAGGGATTTATGGTAGAACGGAGGTCACTGGTTACAGAGAAAGTCTAGTGAAAAACCTCTATTGTTTGTTCCAACACCTTTACTTTACCTTGGAGGAGGTTGAACACCCTTCGGGACGCTGAACGATAGGCCATGCGCTTGATTCGGCCCATGATACGGATCCTGGCCAATAATCACAACACGTACATCTTCAACTGGACATCTCCTTGTCCAATTGAAGACAAGGTCTTTTGGTGGATATACAGTTTTTCGGGATCGCTCAGCTTTGATGAAAGCATTGAGCTGAAAATAAAAGAGGCGCGTAAAGTAACTGAACTTTTGCAAAAGGGGGGCGAAGCGACGGCTGCATACTGACATCATTTTGTTTGATACCGATCAGAATTAAAACTGGGGCAAAACACTGAAAATCAAATTCAATTTTCTTGGAAACTGACCTACCTTTTCAAAATATTCCTTTTCTACTTCGCTTTGCAGACATTTCCACCATGTTGGTCCAATCAAAAACTGAAGTTCTGCGAATTTCTCTGACAGTCCTTTAACCTCCTCTGGCTCTGACACATCTACCCGAGGCTTCTTCCACACAACAGTGAGCTCTTCTTGCTTAAAAAAATGTTACTATGATTCATACTCTATTTTTGCCCTTAGACACTGAACAATGCCAAGTGTTAATGTTCACCTTTACCTAACAGATGTATCACAGATAAGGGGTACAATAAGGGGTACAAATAGATATAGGCACCATGCTTACCCATTCCACCCATCCCAGCATGACTCAGCATTTGAGCATGGTTACCAAAAAGGGCATAGTGTCCTAGATTGACCCAGAGTCTAAAACACAGCCTAACTTTCATGGTAAAGAAATTACAGCTGGTGACCTTGACCTGAAACACTAAACCAAAGATTCAAAGCAAAGGTAAGCCAACCTTCTACTACTCCATCAATCTGAGTCAAACTGTTAGTCTGTGTTCCAAGTTCCAACTAGATCTATTTATATATTGCGGACAGAAATTGCGATCGCTATATGGCACTTGGCCATATAGCGATAATAAAAACAAATAATAAAAACAAATCTATTTTTTTATTTTAATTTTAATTTGTTTGTATCTTTAGTTTCATATCTGATACTCAACACGACTCAACACAAAATTTTCCTAATCCTTGATTTAAATGAACTTTCACACATAAATCACCAGCCCCAGTTACTTTAACCAGCATACAACAAGAATAAATAAGGGACTGATAAAGGGTTATTTATTATATATACAAAGAATAACTATAAATGAAT
Source organism: Branchinecta lindahli (assembly GCA_023053555.1). NCBI lineage: Eukaryota > Metazoa > Arthropoda > Branchiopoda > Anostraca > Branchinectidae > Branchinecta > Branchinecta lindahli. The sequence continues at coordinate 34,426 of JAKZAO010000022.1, forward strand.
AAACTTGCTTGAACTTCCAAGCTCCATTGCCTTTCTTGGCAGGCGAAAGGCGAATAGTGTCTGTTTTTTTAATAAATGTATCTCTACTCTACTCTACTCTACTCCTGAAGGTCTTTTCTTTGTAAACTCTGTATCTCCTTTGCCTTTACGGTTTATGCAAAGCCTGAGACATTATTTATGTCTATCCCGAAAACCTAAAACCTGACAAGTGAGAAATAACAACACTTCCACATTGCCATTGCCGACTGATTGCCAAACCTCAGCCCGAGGCCGTTGCTTAGAGGCAGCTTAGAGGCTGGGCTCTGCTTAGTCTTAGCCTGTAGCCAGCTCCTGGCTCGCTCCCTGTTTGTTCCAAAAACCTAAGCACCTGAGGCTGAGCAGCACCTGACTGGCACCTGACAGCACCTGAACTGATTGCTGCCTGATAGTGAGGAGAAGTAAAAACAACAACACTTCCTCATTCCTTACTTAGGGTCTTGGACTTAGTCTGCTTCAGTCAGTCACAGGGCAGCAGTCAGACTCAGGCAGGCTTCTCCTTCAGTGAAGAAAAGAAGCACTCACTTAGTGAATTCACATAGAGCGTGTTCCACCCTACTTACCGTAGTTACTACGCTAGTCGCCGTGGTTACTACGCTAGGCTGGAACGCTTTTTGAATTTTTTCGGTCAATATCAGGCCGCGGGGTGATCCGACCAATCACGTTACAGAGATGCGTAGTTACTACGCTAACTACGCTCCCGACCGTGGTAAGCAAATAGTTACTATTAGTTACTATTTTGAGAAGGTTGGAACGGTCAGCAGGGGAGTCCCGAGAGGGGGTGTCGGGGGGGGGGTGCTGCACCCCCCCCCAGAAGGCTTGCGGTAAAAAATTCCGGTAAATTTTGACTGGTGCGGCGAAGCCGCGCCAGTTAAAATTTATAAAATTCACCTGAACTTGATTTTTAGGGAACCTGCAGGATCATTGCTCGTGGAACCTACCGGAATTTTGCTCAGGGAATCTTACTGAATTGCTCGGGGAACCTACCGGAATTTTGCTCAGCGGAATCTTGCTGAATGAATCTAACAGAACTTGTGTCAGGGAATTTACTGGAGGCTGGTTCAGGGGATCTACCGGATTTCGACCCACGGAATCTACTAGAATTTTTGAATCTACCCGATCATTGCTCAGGGAACCTACAATGGATTTTGCTCAGGGAATCTACCGAAATCTTGCTGAAGGAATCTACCGGAACTTGCCTCACGGAATTTACTGGAGGCTGGATCAGAGGATCTACCGGATTTCGTCCCACGGAATCTACTAGAATTTTTGAATCTACCGGATCATCATTGCTCACGGAACCTACCGGAATTTTGCACAGGGAATCTACCGAAATCTTGCCCAAGGAATCCACCGGAACTTGTCTAAGGGAATTTACTGGAGGCTGGATCAGGGAATCTACCGGAATTTGCTCCACGGAATCTACCCGAGGTTGGCTCAGGGAATCTACCCGAATTTTGCTGCTTATCGGATAAGTGTAGACTCACAGCTTGCCAATATGACCCTGGCACACAACTTAGCAGAGTGATTCTTGGAGACAGACAACACAGCGTACCTTGTGAAAAGCGTTCATGTCGGCTAATTACTTTAACCTCATTGAAAGGGGAAAGAAAGAGAGATTTTCCGCGTCGGGATGATTTTTTTTTGTCATGCAAGCATCACACACTCCGAACGTTATTACCAGAGCGGAGTATTCAAATATCAGATTTAAAAACAAGCTGCCATTTCAGTTAAACTTTAATGAACCTATTTTTTTGGTCGTTTGTAACACATAGTCGAAGTCAGAACCTCAGAACACAACAATATTCTAGAGTTTCTGTTGAGGTTCACTACGGAGAATTTCCAGAAAAAACCCGAAAAATTCCGGTAAAACTTTGAAAAATTCCGGTAAATTTCTCGAGCCGCACCCCCCCTATCAGGAAGGTGTCGGGACGCCCCTGACGGTCAGCGTAGTAACTTTTCGTGAGGCTGGAACGGAAATAGTAACTAATAGTTACTATTGGTAGAGGGGTGGAACACGCTCATAGTGAATCACTGACACTAATAGTGTCAGCGATTCACTATGTGAATCAAAGCCTAGTGATTCACTATGTGAATCTAAGCCTAAGCTATGCATAGAATAGACATAGTGCAGACATAGTGACTGTCACTACTAATACTATGTCTATTCTATGCATAGCTTAGGCTTAGAGTCATCCCTGACTTGAACCTGTTTATGAGCAGCCTGAAATAAAAGAAATATAATGCCCCTTTACCTGGATAACCTCCTTCGTTCCTGCACTAGCTGATTTGCTAGGAACGGCTGCAAAAAATCGTGTTATTGAACCTTGTCGCAGCATGCTTTACTTAAGTTTTAAACTTCCCGCTAGACTCTCGCATCTTTTCAGATACATCTATTCTTCTCGCTCGTCAGAGAAAATCCAAATTGGACTACAGGTGGCATACCAGTAGCTTTTTTCTTTACCATTGGCCGCTGCTCACCACTACATTTATGTAAGATCAATAGTTGTAATTGTAAGATCAATAATTGGTTTCGATTATTCAGAACTAAAGGAAGAGAGTTTCTGAGGATCTGGATCTGGATCAGCAAGCAAATTTCTGAAACCGGTCGACCAGAAATTTCGTCCAACCAACTTTTTTTTTATCTCGGAAGTTAGACCGTCTTCTGTTCCTATTTACGAGGATTTATGGTTCTGTCCAAGCCAAGGTTAGGCACGGTTGTAATTTGTCCCCAAAGTCGCGCCAAATTTTAATTCGATGTTAAAGTTTAACCGAAAAGGGCTAGGATAGGACAATCTAGTTACCCATCACTTATTCACTTAAGTTGGCTTGAAGACCCGCTGAAAATGAGTTACTTCGTTGTTCCGCTATTCACGAATAATCGATTTTCAAATAGTGGAATTCCCGTGTGATTTGTGGTGCCTCTATGAGCTTGTATTTTTGTTGTAGGCCTATGCCTTACGAAAAAGATTTATCATTTTTTTTTGTTCAGGAGGCACTAAGCAATCGTCACCGATCTCCCCACTGCCCACTGAAAAGCCGCATTTGTGTTGAGATTAAAATTTCCCGCGTCATAGTAGAATTTACGCTGTGGAGACGGCCGGAGATTCTGAGCCTCATAACTAGAGCAGATAGTGGAAAATAAAAAAAAACTTGGCAGAATCCAAATATTTCAGTGTATCCAGTTAAATGACACACAAATAATTTGGCTTTTCAGTTAAACTTTAAACCAAATGTTAACATTGTTTTTGGCGGCGCCCGCAGATAAATCGGCCTTTCCTTTATGTTTAGCAAGTTTTCAATTCTTTTTCGAATTTTTGCAATTTTTCCTACAGATCCGTTTATGGCCCTTTCAACCTTTGGTCTCTGCCTCACTTTTGCTATATAGTTTGGGCACTTCCACGCAAGACGACGTAACTTGGCAGGCATGCAAGGACCCGCCTAAAAGCTCAATGAATCCTCGTTTTCCCGGATCCGATCTTCCATGTGGTGGATGAGGAAGGAGAATCCGGAATTTTGTGACCCGCGTAAGTTGCAAACGGGTGGTCCGATTCGAAAGAAACTTGATGTTTGGTAGGAGCAGAATTCCAAGATATTCCACTAATAACATTAAATTAATAATATTAATAATATTTTTTTTATTATGTCCAACCGCTTCCGACCACGGTGGAGGGAGTTATAGAGGGGCACTCCAGAGATTTTGGAACATACATAGTCAAACGGATTGAGGGATTGGGATGAGATTCTCGATGAGATTTTGGCGTTACCAATATCATAGGTCCTAGACATGTTATGTTGAGGTCCGGATTGGGTCTCGCCTCGTTGGAGGAGTTGGGAGCAGGTTGGGAGTACCGGATAGTGCTCTGATTCGAGTGAATCTATAGGTGGATGTTAAAAGCAAATACCGTAGATCCAACGTTTACTCCTGTTTCACACTGCTGCGACATCGTGCAAAATTCTGCGTCATGTGACATACGACACAAATACTCTACATGACCAAGTCCAGACACGCCAGTGATCCTCAGGAAGAACGAGAAAACGTCTCACTAACGACTCGAACTCAGCAACTCAAATCGTGTGTCAACCAATCACGGTGATCGTTGGGCATAACTGTGATGCCGCTTCCGGCTGTTCTGCTAGGTACCCGGCGATTTCGCATCGGCAAGGAGAGTTAGTCATCTAGAGTATCGTGCGACAAGCAATGCAGAACTTTGCGTTTTGTCGCAGTGTCGGATGCGTTGAAAAATCTCAACTGTTCCGACATAACGCATGCGATTTTTGAGGGAAAGAAACAAAAAAACAAAGAATAGTTAACTTTCAAGACTGAAAATTGCTCTACCCTGTTCTGATTGTAATCCTGATGGCTGAATGCAAAATATCTTCTGAAAGAACTTGCAATAACCTGTTTTGAGCAAGATGACTTATAGTTTTTTACTGAAAATTAGTGGTTTATAGTGGGTGGTATTCAGAAGGGCAATCTCCCCGCATCTCCAGAGGGCGTTTCCCCAAGGGCTCCTTTGTCCTTTTGCAGGATAATCTCGACGAAAAATTCGTTTTCCTTTTGCGTCTGCATGGTGAAGAAAAGGTTCATGCGATTTTGTCGCCCGTCGGAACATCACAGAAAAAATCGTGTCGCATACGACTTAAGCCCCGTCTCCATTACTGTAAACCGACTGTTTTACGGACGGTCCGTAGCCGCAAAAATGTGGTCTTCATTAGGTCCGTAACCTCAAAAATGTGGTCTACATTAGTCCCAAATAGGTGAATCTTGTGTTGAAATTTAAAAAACAATTTATATGTGACTTGAAAAACAGTTACATATGACTGTGACAAAAAAGCAGTCTCCACTACGTCCGTTTTACGGTTACGGAGGGGTCAGTACCGCCGTTTTACGGCTACGGCCGTCCGTAGAGAAAGACCCGTCTTCACTGCCGTAACGGTCAAACGGTCGGCCGTAAAACGGTCGGTTTACGGTAATGGAGACGGGGCTTTAGCATGTCGGAATAGAACTGCATCCGACTACGAAGGGGGAGGGATGGAGGGGGAGGCCCGAAAATGCTGTAACATGCAGAGGGGCCAAACGGATGAGGTGATTGGGATGAGAATTGGATCGTGCAAAGGTCATGGCTCCTAGATATGTTATCTTGAGCCCAACAGATGGAGGGATAGTGATGAAAATTTGGACGGTACCACGGTTCGTAGGACATAGATTTAGGCTATCATTCGAAGTCTCACCGAAGGCGACCTGTGTAGGGGAGATTAAAATTTCCGGAAGTTTTTGGATTTCCAGTGAAGCTTGATTGGTTTCAGGAGCAAATGCTATAGCTGTAGCTGTACTATTTACGTATCGGAATCAGATACGATCTTGGGGGGGGGGGGGACTTTGACGGTGAGTATTGGAAAAGCTAAAAGCTCATATGGCACTTGCAAAGGTGCGTTGAATATATAAATCTAATATCTAGGACATGTGCTCTCTTAGTTTTCTAGTTCCATGCGGATCGTATCACGCGAGGGTTCTGCATGTCAGAGGTTACAAAATATCCACCCCCCCCCCCCACTAAAGCCGGATTCAGTCCGGTAAATAAAAATCCAGAACCCATGACCTTTTCTGGAACATCTCGGGCCTCCACTCTTCCAACCCATCAAGTTCGTCGTCGTCGGATCACGGCCCTTTCCCTTCAATCTGGTCACCCATCTGAAACTTGCGCAAGTCGCAGTATTTCGGATTTCGCCTCTAGCCCCTCTACCCTCACACGGATGATCAGATCCAGAAAAAGAAGGTTTCGTTGATCATCGTGTCGGGTTTTGGTCCTTTATAATATGTCTGCCAAGTTCGTCATCCTAGCTTATGTGGAAATTCTGGAGCTAGCCAAAGACAAACAGAGGGAAAAACAGCCGACGGTCAGACCACACGATCGCTATTTGGCACTTGAGCCGAAATCTGTCAGAATAACCTTGAACCCATACCTGTTGTTATACTATAAGTCTATAAATACGAATTTTTTCGTATTTTTGGCTCCGAAACTTGAGCAACTGAGGTGATTTCAAGGGAATTTTGAGCGTTTGGCAAAGGCTAGAGAATTTTCATTGAAATTGTACTTCTAGCCGTAGGAGACGATAAGTTTTACCGCAAATCTTTGGTCCTAGTTTTGACCGGCGTCTGAACTGGCAAAAGATCGCCATTTTGGCAGTGGGTGGACCCAACATAGAACGTTTCACCTCAAAACTCAAAAGATTCAACACCAGAATTTTAAGGGGTCAGCGACGGCGGCCCGAACCCGCCGGCCAGGTGCCGCCGGTGCCGGAGCACAGATCTATTTTTGGCGGCGACTAGCTCTACGTTTTGAACTTAAGTTGACAGTAGTGTTGGGCGATATTTGGATTTTTCGATATATCGATATTTTCACTTTCGATATTCGATAAGCGATATATCGATATCGATATTTCGGTGCCATGTTTCGCTACAGTATCCGTCTCGTTTCGCCAAAATTTAAGAGCAGAATTGTCGTAAAAAAGCATCTTGCATCGACTCAAACTTCGAATAAATGAAAACTGAATACGAAGAACATATTGCTCAAATTTCGGATATATTAGTGTGACTTCGGATTGTTTACAATAAATATAAATGAACAATAATTATCGTTTTCGATATCGATATTTACGTTTCGATATTCGATATCGATATTTGGTCCGATATATCGTTATCGAAATCGAATATCACCCAACACTAGTTGACAGTTGTTGACTACTTTTTTGTTGTTTGTCTTGTTTTGTTTCATTTTTTGTCTTGTTGGCAGCTAATCCAAACTCCTAGCCTAAGTCAGACATTCTCGTTTTCAAAGTTCTTATTTTGGAAAATTCAAAATGGAGAGAAAAAACCTACTATATGAGATTCTGCTATTCCACGAGTGGCTGTTAGTGTTACTGTTACAGGAATCTGAGGTAAGTTATGCTCAAGTTCCGAGGGGTAGGTAGACTGGTAGAGGTAGCCTACACTATACAGACTGTAGCCACTGTAGGCTATCATGCTATACATGGCTGTTTATACAATTTTTTGGGCATGGTGCTCCAACATCTGTGCATGGACATGGTGCTCATATGTTAGGGCACCATGCCCATATGCCCTGCAGCATTGGCATGGACGCCATGGCTGCGCCATGGTGGCATGGTACCCTCTTACAAATCTTTTTGAAAAGCAAATTTCCAGTTCAGAATTGCAATTCAGCAGTAGACAACAGATTTTGATGGGGTACCATGCCCTTGCTGCAGTCAGCTGCAGTCAACCTCAAGGCTCAAATCCCTGATTTGTGAATACCCTATGCCAAAAGCTGGGTGCAGGAGGTGCAACGATTGTGATTGATGTGTTTAATAAACCCAAGCTCCTATAAACAAAAGCAATATAAGCAAGCATAGCATACAAGGATAAGCACAAACTGGCAAGCAATCATAATCACTACATCTCCCTTCTTTTCACTTTAAACTAATTGGTTCCAATACACCATAACTGCACCATACCATCACTAGCTGAGGTATCACTACATTTATGTACATGCTGAGAAGGCGCTAGGCTCACTTCTCTAGTGTGTATTCCAGATACACAAAACAGTTATTACACTAGTAAATCCACTATCAACGTAACACTTCTTTTCTTCTTAACGATTACGAGAAGGCGCTAGGCTCACTTCTCTGATATGTACTCAACCATACACATTGCACTTTTCACTTAACACAACTATTTACAGGTTCAATCTCTTTGGCGGGTTGATCGCTCTTCCAGATCTTGTTCTTGCAGCAACTTGGGGGAGAGGTGCTGCTTCACATGGCTGAATGGAGGCTTCAGACGAGGTCAGCTCTGTTTCCATTCGATGTAGTGGCGAGGAGCGAAGCGGTGATCTGCTGAGCTGATTTCCGGGTGGTGAAGGTGATTTCTGAGCCGGAATGTCTTTGTTTGGAGTAGAGAATGGGGTCGAAGTTGTGACAGTTGGCCCACCAAGGTCTCTGGTCTCAGAGTCATTGCAAAGGCGGCTTGATAGGTGAACTCTATTCCGTCTTATGACAGACCCATCGTCTGTCTCAACTACATAGGAACGAGGGGCCTCAGACTGGGCAATCACTCTTGCTGGGCTCCATTTGCCACCCGGAGTCTTCTGCACGTAAACTGATTTCCCTACTTCTACTGACGGAAGAGGCCTAGACTTCGCGTCATAATGACACTTCTGCTGTCTCTGGAGAGATGCGCGTTTCTCCAAGAAACTGCGATTACTGACCACTTTCTTTTTTAGGTGGACAGTGGTACATGGTAGAAGTGTCCTCAATTGACGGCTCATCAGAAGCTGGGACGGCGAGGCTAGTCCATCCACGGGTGTGTTCCTATATTCGAGAAGTCCCAAGTATGGATCTTCACTATTCTCGGATGCTTTCGTCATGAGGTTCTTTGCTGTCTGGACGGTTTTTTCCACAAGGCCGTTGGACTGGGGGTAGATTGGACTTGATGTTCTGTGAGTGAATCCCCATGTCTTGGCAAAATCTTGGAATTCAGCCGAAGAGTACTGAGGGCCATTGTCAGATATTAGTATAGATGGGATGCCATATCTCGCGAAATGAGACTTGAGTTTGGAGATGACGGCCTTTGACGTAGTGGAGCTGAGTTTGTCTACTTCGAAAAAACGGCTATGATAGTCCACTGTGACGAGATAGTCATTATTGTTGAACGTGAATAGGTCGGATGCAACTTTTTGCCAAGGAAGAACTGGTATTTCGTGACTGATCATAGGCTCTCGCTGGTTTGATGGCATGTTCCTAGCACATGTTTGGCAACTACGAACATACTGCTCAATGTCTGCGTTCAGGCCTGGCCAGTAAACCAGCATTCTGGCTCTTTGCTTGGTCTTTTCTATTCCAAGATGAGCAGCGTGGAGTTGTCTCAGGATGTCTGGCTGCAATGTCTTGGGTATGACCAATCTCTCGCCTTTGAAGATGATCCCTTTGTGTGTTGACAGCTCATGCTGTATATTCCAGAATAGACGTGCCTCTGGCTGGCATGATTTTCTGCACTTCGGCCAGCCTTCGTGGATTGTTTTCGAGAGAATCCTGAGTTGACTATCCTTGGCAGTTTCTTCTTGGATTCTTAGGATTTTCTCATCGCTTACTGGAAGATGTCTCGAGATCTGATGAACATACACGTCTATTTCTGTTGCTAGTTTCTCATCGATATCCGGAAGGTGGAGACGAGAAAGGGCGTCGGCGATTGGTATTTCTGAACCTGGCCGGAATTGCAGGTGAAGATCGTAAGGTTGGAGTTGTAGCATTAGTCTCTGTACCCTTGCAGGGGCCTTGTGAATGGGATTTCTGACTATTGTCTCAAGCGGGCGGTGATCAGTTATCACGTTGACGCGTCTTCCATAGAGGTAGTGGTGAAAGTGCTTGCATCCATAGACAATCGCGTATAGCTCCTTTTCAAGTTGGGAGTACTTTTGCTCGGTTTTGCTAAGTGCACGTGACGCGTAGGCTACTACCTCTCCATCACTACAGAGGTGTGCTCCCAAGCCATGGCTGGAAGCGTCAACTTTCAGCTCCACATTCAAGCTCTTGTAGTTGAAGAAGGATATGCTTGACACGATTGACTGTTTGAGCTCTGCCAGCGTCTGGTCATTTTCGGAACTCCAAGAGAATGGCTCACATTTGAGTAAGTCTCGAAGACTTTTATTTCTAGTCGACAGGTCGGGAATATACTTTGCGAGGTAGTTCAGCATTCCAAGGAGGGTAAGAAGCTCTTCGCGACTCTGAGGTCTGGGCATCTCTTCGATGGCTCTCAGTTTTTCTGGGTCCGGTTTCATACCATCAGCTCCAATTACATGACCAAAATAGCACACGCTGCTTGCACCGAAGCTGCATTTGTCCTTGTTGAATCTTACACCTTTCTCTAGTGCTCTTTCCATAACAGCTCGGAGTCTTTCATCATGCTCTTCTTGGGTTGCTCCAAACACTAGAATATCATCAATGATGATGGCTACTCCTTCCAGCCCTTCAAATGCTTCTTCCATGCGGCGCTGGAACTCGTCTTGTGCAGAAAGTAAGCCAAAGGGCATTCTTAGGAATCGATAACGCCCGTATATAGTACTGAATGTTGTCATTTCTGATGCACTTGCAGAAAGAACTAATGACCAGTACCCTGACCGGGCATCCATTTTGCTGAACTTCTTTGCACCATGCAGCTTGGCAGTAACGTCTTCTAAGGTAGGTATGGGGTAGTAAGGGCGCTTAATGCATTTGTTGAGGTCTACTGGGTCTATGCATAGCCTTACAGTTCCGTTCTTCTTTTCGATCATAACCATTGAATTTACCCACTCTGTGGGCTCCTTGACTTTTTCAATGATTCCCTCTCTTTCCATTCTGTCAAGTTCGTCCTTGAGTTTTTCTTTTAGTGCCTCTGGTACCCTTCTGGCCGGATAGACGGTTGGCATGGACCCCTCTTTCAGATGGATGTTGCATTCTCCTTCAAGTCGGCCAATGCCTTCAAAGAGGCTTTTGTACTTCTCTTCTATGTAGGCTTGTTCCGCGTTAACATTCAGTACCAACTTGATGAGGTTCAAGTCTACGCTGGATCGATATCCCACTATCGGGGCTGATGCTGAGTCAACTACGTAGAATTTGTGAGCGCCCCTAGGATACTGTTTGTGGCTACATGTAAGATCACAAGTGCCAATGACAGGGATCCTAGCACCACAGTAGCTGGTCAATCGCTGATTTGTTGGTTGCAGTTTCGGTTTTGGGTCAAGCTTGTCGAAAATATTTTTGGGAATGACATTCGCTTGTGCTCCAGTGTCAATTTTGAAATTGACTGAAAGCTGGTTGTTTAAGGTCAGTGGGACCAGCGCTTCATCTTTGCCACTACCTTTGTCAATGGCATACAGGAAAATTGTTTCTTGATCGTCGACTGCATCTCTGAGCGACTCAGTTTCTTCATCAATGGCGCTTACGTTTTTGTTACTGCGACAGACTCTTGCGAAATGGTTTGGTTTCTTGCACTGGGTACAAATTTTTCCTTTCGCAGGGCATGCGTGATTGGTCGAGTAGGATCCACCACAGAAATAGCATTCCCTACCCTTGGGGTGGTTATTAGCAGAAGTTTTCTGACTTCGGAAGCTATTCCGGCCTGGACCACGTGTGATTGCATCAACTTCCTGCTTGATAGATAATGGTTTACTACCGCTGAATGATTTTAGCTGAGCTTGGGTTGTTTCGTAGGTTCTACATCTTGACACTGCACTTTCAAGAGTTAATGAGTCACCTTCCGCTAACAGTTTCTCTCGAACAGATTGGTTTCGAATTCCACAGACGATTCGGTCACGAATCATCTCGTCTTGTTCTGTGTACGAACATGGTTTGGCCAATGTTTTTAATTCTGTAATGTACCTTTCAATACTTTCGTTTTCTAACTGGTCCCTCTTCTGGAAGATATATCTTGCAAACACAGTGTTTTTCTTTGGGCTTGCATAGTCTTTGAAGTATTTGATAAGGGGTTCAATTTTGTTGGCTTCACCCTTTTCCATTTCGAAAGTATTGAAGATCTCTCGTCCCTTTTCTCCCATCCAGATGAGAAGGTAGGCACACTGAGATTTTTCTGTCTTTTCTGCCAGCGGTCCTATAAGCATCAACCGGGCATGCTGTTCAAATCGATTCCATTCATCTGCCAAGGAGGTGGCATCCCAGTTGATGGATGGCTGTTGGACTTCCATAGTGCTGTTAGTATTCAATGCCAAGATCCCACTTCTGACACCATGCAACGATTGTGATTGATGTGTTTAATAAACCCAAGCTCCTATAAACAAAAGCAATATAAGCAAGCATAGCATACAAGGATAAGCACAAACTGGCAAGCAATCATAATCACTACAGGAGGGGTACCTAAACTCGTTTTACACTACCTCGATTTTTGCCGCGAAAACGTTAAAATGAAATGTACAAGCTGTCCTGATAGTCAAGAGGCAAAATATGACTTTTTCAAAGTCACGTGTCCAAAAATATTCAAATTCTGTGCCTTTTTCTCCATTTGTAGCTGTTTTGAAAAGCTGTTTTCTGCCTATTGACTTTGCTAACTCTTCCTTTTTCATCATTTTAAGTCAATCCAGGTGAGGTTAGAATGAAGTACAGGAGGGGTATCCAACCTCAGACAAGATTTCAAATTTCCAGAGAAGTATTTCCTTCAGAATAATCCATCTGGCTTAAAAAGGAACCAACAAATATGACAAAAATACGAGACTGAAGCTAACTGAATGGTTTACATATTGGATAAATAAATATTGCTTCAATATTCAACATATTTTTCTTTTCAAACAAGATTACTTCATTCTAATCTTACCTCGATTGACTTAAAAATGATGAAAAAGGAAGAGTTAGCAAAGTCAATAGGCAGAAAACAGCTTTTCAAAACAGCTACAAAATGGAGAAAAAAGGCACAGAACTTGAATATTTTTGGACACATGACTTTGAAAAAGTCATATTTTGCCTCTTGACTCTCAGGACAGCTTGTACATTTCATTTTAACACTTTTCGCGGCAAAAATCGAGGTTGTGTAAAAACGAGGTCAGGTACCCAGCCTGTAATCTTGTTTGAAAAGAAAAATATGTTTAACTAGAATATTGAAGCAATATTCATTTATCCAATATGTAAACTATTCAGTTAGCTTCAGCCTGGTATTTTTGTCATATTTGTTGGTTCCTTTTTAAGCCAGATGGATTATTCTGAAGGAAAGACTTCTCTGGAAATTTGAAATCTTGTCTGGGGTTGGATACCCCCTCCTGTATATCTAGCGTTTAGCAAAGTGGCCTATGCTATGCCTAATACTGAATACCCTGTGCCAAACCCTGGATACCTTTTGGTACTCTAACCTTTACCTCCTCCACTGTAGATGAATTCTGATTGATTGATTTCTGAGCTTGACTCAAATCATCAATATTCTACTGGGTATGAGGATCTAGCGTTGGCATAGTGTACCCAGCGTTAGGCATAGGGTATGCCAAACGCTAGATATACCCAGTGTTTGGCATATGGCACCCACAAATTAGGGGTTTGTGGTAGACTGTGGTGCCCCAACGTTTATACGTTGGGGCACCACAGTCCATACATGTCCATACATGGTGCATGCCCAGACGTTGGGACACCATGCCCAAAATTTGAGGATTTGTGTATGACTGGTAACTTCTCTGCCTCCAGGTCCTTGGACTTCCTCCTTGAATCTTGATTTGTATCCTTGTTGCCTGCTTGTTGTTGGTTTGTTGCACTATAAAATATTCTAAAGTAAATATGATATAGTCAGAGAGGGATTTTGATGAGTAAGGTTTCTTCACTGTCTGTCCAGGTGAATACCAGGAATATTTTGGGTTTTGGACGGTTCAAGGAAGATATAGAACGGCAGATCCTCTCTGCCGTTTGTGAATTTGTGTCCCGAACAAGATTGTTGTCGTACGTGTGATTTCAAAATCACTCTTTTGTAGATTTTTACTTGATATCTGCCAAAATATTTACAAATCCGTTAAGTTTGGTGGCGCAGAGGGCTTACGCCGCGCGTCCTTTCCCTGCCAAGCCAAGCCAAATATAATATATAGTCAGTGTCAGTCATCCACATTCAACTATATATCTAGATTCGCTGGCAAAATAGCTGTTCTTCAGTGATGGTTTCCCTTAGAATTAGGATAGACTTCTGTTAAGCAGGGTGGAAAACATCTCATGCTCAGGAGTATTCTCCGAAAAATGTAATGTCCAACCTCAGAACAGCTTGTTTAAATTAATATAAAAGTTGTATGAAAGGCTGCCTTTGGTTAGTCATAGTTCATGTTGCCTTATCAGGGATACACAAAATTGACCCAAATTAAAAAGGCTGTTTTTCTTCTGGGCGCAACGCTTTCGGAAAACGACTTGCAGAGCATGAGCAAGAAATCGACCACGCCCTTTCCAACGGTCACCGTCATAACAACACTTTCAAATCTGCACTTGCAGAACATATTTTTGAAAACCCATCCCATTCGGTTTATTTTAAAAAAGCCCAAATTCTTGCCACTTGCACTGGACTCCACCAAATTATTCAAGAAGCCGTTGAGATAAAGAAAAACCGAGCAGGCATTAACCGAGATACAGGCGAGTACTCCCTACCGGAAACGGAAACCGAAAAATTTAAGTCTCAGTCCCTTATTAATATAAAGTCTGAAGTTGCTGTAAATGCAGAAAAATCTTCTTCTTGCCACCGCCCTAAAAGAGCAGCAAAAACAGCAGCCGTGTCAAAAATTAAATCTCAGCACTAGTTTTCCAGTTCAGTATTATACATAAGTAATAGATAAAGGCGAGTACTCCCTATAAGATTTGCGAAACGGAGTCGGTAATGTAATAAATATTTAAGTTTTAGTCTTTTATTTTTAAAGAAACCGAAGTTGACCAAAATGCAGAAGAAAATTTCTCCTGTCTTCGCCCCAACCGTGCAGTAAAAATAGCAGCCTTTTAAAAAAATTAAATATCAAGACTAGTATTTTCCTTACAGTGGTCTTTGAAAGTAATTTTCCCGAACAAGATATTTATAGTTGGTAGAATTTTCAGTTATTTATTGCAGGTTTGTTTCCTTCCCCAGCGTTGGCCCAGAAGAACAACAGCCTGAAGAGGACCCTTGCCAAGAAGGGCCGAAATATTGCTTCATAAGCATCACAGCTGACGTTTTCCGTTCTTGTATATATTATATGAATATATGAATCTAAGTCAGCTTGGGCTCAAGGAATATTTATCATATTATTTTTCGAAAAACACAGCGAGTCGCCCTCAATAAGCTATACAGTGAAATTTGACGCTTTTCCATGTCCTTCCACTTCTGTAGTATAAGGGATATGCACAAACACTTAACTTTGGTAAGAAAAATGGATTTTTAACTTGTAAGAAGCTTCAAAAAGGCTGCTAAAAGGTACCAGAATGGATTGAATGGTTTGGACAATGACTCAACTTTTAAAAATAATATAACGAGTGGATTAGCCCATTAGCCTACAGAATTTGGTATTGACCATTCAATTTGAATTCTCGAGTGAAATTGGCGAGTGAAATAAATGCTGGGTAGAACGGGCTGAGCAAAACCAAGTTCAGTAATGAATGGGAACCAGCTGAAACTACCGGTAAATGGTAAAGAACGGGATCGAAGCAAATGCCACTTGAGCTACCGAATTCAGTAACCAGGGTGAACAAAATAATATTTATACTACTGATTTTGATGATTGACGAAGCAATGGGATTACCTAGTTTGGCAATGGGCGGGACAGAAACTAAAGAAATCAGGAACAAATCAGGACCAGTATAACAGACGAGTTTAGTAGTGTATTAAAACTCTTGTTAGAACTACCGACGACAACCGCCTGTGGCAGCTCTGTAGATGCGGACTAAAGGAAAGTCCAGTGAATCCACGAATTCGATAAAGAGTCAGAACCAAATGAATCTGATTAATCACATAAATATTAAATGGACTGACCGGATGCGATGGAACAGATACGGACTAAAAGAAAGTCGGATGAATCACCGAATTCCGTCCCTAATGAGAACCAAATAAACACGTTAGATCACCGAACTTAAAAGTGGAGGACCGAATGCGGTGAAATAGATGCGGACTAAGCAAAGGTCCGGTGATTAAATTCGGTAACGAAATAAAGACGTCAAATCAACGAATTTGCAGATGGACAGACCGGATGTAATGGAAACAGATGCGGACTGAACAAAAGCTCGATGAATTACTAAATTCGGCAACGAATGGGAACCAATGAACTTTTAAATCGCCTTCTGCGAAAATGTTTTCGAATGCCCAAAACGTAGGGAAGGCGCTGCGCCCCCCCCCCCCCCCAGGTACTTTTTCGCCAGCATTTTTCGAAGAAAAGCAAGAAACGGAAATAAAATAAAACTAATCTTAATTCTGACTAATTGCTCTGTTTTAGAATCCGAGAAGACCATGTTGGCTGGCAGTTTGCAGTTGGAATGAGATGGAACGACGTTGCTCTTGAAATTAGGAGTGCTAAAGATAATTATGCAACTGCTGTTGCTAGTATTCCTAGTAAGTATTTTTGTGGTTTATTCACAGTTACATGTTTGTAATATGAATAATGGCATGTGTTATATTCCTCTCATGAGTGTAATACAGGGGCAAGGTATTTACCGACTGGCTGGTAATTTTTACCGACTGTCTTTAAGAAAAAATACACTGTTTCAGAAAATTCTACTGTTTTGGAAAAAAATCGACTATTTTCACGAAAAATCGACTAAGGATTGCTTTACTGACTTTAACAAGTCTCTCAGCAAAAAATTACTCTGTTGGCTGTTGCAGAGATTTTTTTGACATTTCCTAATTTCAGAACAGTCAGCTTGTTGAACAGCGGAGAGTAGGGAGTTACAGAGAATGTACTGCAAGGGAACCTACATTTTAAAGAAAAGCATGAAGTATTAAGGAAATTAGGTTAATATCCATTCTGGTGTCCGACTGTGGTAAATTCTTTCCTTATGTTCAACCTTTTTTTTTTAGTTGAGCAAGATTCCGATGCCACCCTTCGTCGTATTGGCTGGAGCCCTGACGGAACTCTCCTTGCCTTCTGTGACAGTCAGGGAGCAGTCGAAGTTCACGACCTCATCGGGACTAAGGTTTATGAAGTCTTTTCTGCCAAACAGAATTGCAAAGGACCAAAGGTGGCTTGTTTGTTTTCGACGATCAAGACGAAAGGGCTGAACTGGCAAGCTGAGATGACCCTGATTGACTTTATCGGAAATTTGAAAGGATTTTTTATCTCGCATGATGGTTTTCAGGAGAGCTGCAGTTTCTCCTTTGCTAAGTATTATCCAGGTGCGTTTGATTTGTTAGTCTTCTCGACACTGTCTTTGAAAAATGAAATGTATTGCCTGTAGTACTGATCAACTCTTCTACCCTAATTGCTTACTCCATTTCTTTCTAAAAACATTAAGTATGGTATTGCACGATATATCCAGTTGGTCCTAACGACATTTGCCCGATTTTCGCTTCCACCGTCGACTGTTTGCGAGACCTTTGGTCCCCCACAACATTCATTTCTTCATAGATATATGTTGGGGAATCCTATTTGTCTCGGTTTTTGAAAAATGATTCATTGTAGGAAGGAAACATTTGAAACCGTTTTCACTGCTGTGTTTCACGAAAAGATACCATTTAGAAGGCTAGTAACACAGATGTTCTGGGCATTCATCATAACTTCTGATACAAGGATACGCATCCGTGTGTAACATGCTATCGAAATTGTAGTTTTGTATTGTACAATGTGTAGTTCTGCATTTCCTTTGATGGAACAAAGATAGCAGATAAAGGTAGAAAAAGTTAGGTAAAGTTGCAGCATTAGCCTTGTCAGGCAACACTGGGCTGTGGCCATCTCCGATACTCCGCACTCAGCCAGGAAGTGCAATCGGCGGTTGGGGGTAAGCCATCCTAGTGCTTTTGCACATCCTTCCTGTTACCTTCCCTAGATTTATCCAGGTACTCAATTGAAGGTGGACTTTGTCTTGTCTTACAGGGTCACGCCTGACCCCCGCCCCAAACCAAACGGTCGTCACCACCGAGACGCGAACCTGCGACCCTTCCCTTATGAATTCAGCCCGCTAACTGTTCGACCAGGACGAACACGTTACTTGTTTTAATTGGTATTCACGCATTTCTGCATAGTACCTGAAAGTTTGTCGTGGAACAGCATAGTCAGAGCCGCTGGGTATGGACACAGCTATAACTGTTATAATTTGTTTTAGGTGGAGTGACAGCTGCCGCACAGCATCCCTCTCAACCCGGACTATTTGTAGCCGGGCTTCGCAGTCAAGTACCTAATTCCCAAGCTGCCGCGTCATTTGGCATCACCTCTTGGCGTATCATTGACACCGAACCCTATTTTGAACCTATGCAAGAATTCGAAGACACGAATTCCCTCTTCTCTCGGATTTCAAGTCGATTTGTCCGCCCGAAGACCACATACGACGTTGTACTTGTACTGCATATGTGCCCATCCCCGGGGGGCAAAAGGATGGGGGTGATTCACCTGTCAGGAGCAGTTTCGATTTGGTCCCTGCCCTCCTGTCTCCTGGAGAAGTACTGGGTGCTAGAGGAGCAACCTGGATTCGATGACCTTAGCCCCGCGCTCCTGAACTTGCCTGCTCGTAAACGGGCCAGGTCCCCCCTTATGAAAAACCCTCGAAAATTCCATCCAGTGGACTTAAACTGGTGGTCGGAGGACCACTTGATCGTTGCTCGTGTGTCTGGAGCCGTGAGCGTTGTGGAGTTGAGCACCTTCCGTAATATTTTAGGCTCTTCTCCCGAATTCCTGCACGAGTCGCCAAGACTGTCTCAGACGTACAAGAATGGTTTTCTGGCAATCGAGTGTGAGGTAAAAAATGTGATCCGAAAACGGACTGTTAGTGGTGATGAAAGCGAATATGAAACCTATAGTGATGAATCGGACGAGGAGGAGAGCGTAGCGATTCGAGCAAAAAAGGCGGTGCGAAGCGTGCTTTTCTGGGCAACCGATAGTAAAAAATTCCAGCCACCTTTAAAGAAGCCAAAAATCCTCTTAAGGACCTATCAGCTTCTCGGGGTTAAATCAACAACCCCGCAAGAACTGTACGCACGGAAGCTCGATCAGGAAGAATATGGTGAAGCTCTGTTGTTGGCTCGCACTTACGGTCTTGACACTGACCTTGTCTTCCAGAGGCAGTGGCGGAACAGCAGCGTGACTCTAGTTACTATAAAAGACTATCTCTCTAAAGTCAAAAATCGAAGCTGGGTCTTGAACGAATGTCTGACGAAGCCCGCGAATGACCCGGATGCGGCCAAAGAGCTTTTCCAGTATGGGCTTAGAATTTGTGACCTTGATACCTTTGTTGTTTTGGGAGAAGATCCAGATAATCAGGCAGTCACAGTACCTGCTGCTTGGCATGATAATTATGAGGATCCTAATTCGTCGCATGACTCCGTTCTGAGACTCAGACAGCACAGAGAAGAATTGAGAAGGAGGCAGCTCTTGGAGAAAATTGACCCAATACGTCTGAACGACCAGCAAAAGTTGCTGCTAAACACCAGAAAGAGTCTAAATCAGTACAACGACCGGCTGTACATTTATGAAGCAGTTTTGGGCGGTCCACACAAAGCATCCGACTACTTCGATCCCAAATTCTTCGCCGAATTTTGCAAGAAATCGACTCTTCAGGCAGCGCTGGATTTTGCCCATGTTGGGAACCACGAAGCATTTGCGCTGATTCTCACTTACCATAGCGAAGATACGCTGCCTTACCGTTTAGCCCTAGTCGCTGCCTTTCCTGAAACCCTGGAGCCCTTTTCCTACCGACATGTTCTACCAGAGTGCGATAGTCAGGACGAGCTGTTTCGCTGGGACACGGCGCGGATACGCCTAGAAGATTGGTGCGAAACTGATCCCTTCTCGGGCGTGGCAACCAAAGCCAGAACGGGACACTGCGTAGACCCGGCTTACGACAAGTTCTACAACCAGGATTGCGATCCGGCTTCGATAACTGCGTGGTATATCGAGAGGGCGAAGGAAATTGAGTCTCGAACGAAGTTAGTTGGTAATGCTGCAGATTTGGTGCGACTTGGTGTGGAGAGGAATGTGCAAGGATTAGAAGAGATTTATGACCAACTGGCAACGCTGGAGACGCTGGTCTATGAGTGCCAGCTGGCGGAAGGAACGAGCTTGAAGCAGCTTCAAGCATCTACTCAGCTAGAGATAGCAAAACTCATCATGTCCAAGGTAGGCTGCTGTTACAATCTGTTGGAACTTGGACAGTGACCAGTGTGGCCCTGTGACTTAACCTTCGCCACTCCCCTTCGAATCTTTATGTTGGACGACTTAGGTTACGGAAAATTCGCCGTAAATGGGAGGTGGGGTAGGGGAGTGGGATCCATTTAATGATCATCAATCGTAGTCAGTGTCAATATACTGTTTGCAGTGGACAACGAGTGCCCCGCTCCTCCAAAGTTGTCCTGCTCCCCACGCTAATGATCCTTTTTAGCTCTGTTAGGCTATTGCTCCTTGCTCTCTCTCAGATTATGTGATTAAGCTTAACGACGTTACTTTTCAAGCCATTGAAAGTACAAAGAAATGAATAAGAAGTATCAAGAAATCAAAGGAGCCAATTATAAGAAATCAAATGGAGCCAGTTATAAATACCAAATAAAATGTGTAATTATGTATGTGTATAAGATTAGCAGGCTTGTCGGAAAATCCGTGTATCTATAAGATTAACAGGCTTGTCGGAAAATACTGTATTCTTCGCCCCAGAGAAGGCTACTATTTGTATTGCCCGCCTAACAAGGCGATAAAACTTGCATCGTCATTTCACCGGAGCGAGTAGACTGTCTTATGGTGTCTTGGACGTTGTTTAACTAATTTTGTTTAACTGATATTCGGGCGGTATCAGTTTATGCATTGGCCGTGATGGCGACCGCTATTGGTGACTGTTGGTGAGTCACAGTTGTTCCTCGAAACACAGGAACACCACAAATCGTGTTTAGTTCACTGTGTCCAATTGTCGAGACTCGCTGAACTTCCTACTTTGTGCAAACAAATTCCCGCTCTATCGTTGAATAGGGTTGGGTCGTGACTCGTGCCTATTAGTACTCACATAGTAATATGGATCACATTTCAGACGACTCCTACCGACTTCGTAAACGACCTGCACTATTCCCTCCTTCCTTACTTGGATCGCTGCGAGCGTGGAAACCCTGGGCAAGCTTACAACCTCCTCCGGCAGTATCTTCTCTCCTGCTCTGAGAACACGCTTAGCCTTGTTCATCTGCTGTTTGAATACGAAAGCAAGAATGAGGAGTCAAAGGAGTCACTGATTAAGGATCCGAAGGATTTGGTGCGACTAGCCGTGGATTGTGTATATGCTTGCCAGTCGGCGGATGAGCTCGATACGGCATTCAAAATCTACGAGTGTTTACCCGAGAGGGGAAGTGACGATGATAAGGAGATGATAGAGCTCCAAGACAGAGCGGACGAGCTCGAACGTGTGCTAGATTCCATCGATTTGCTGAAAAAGTATGATGTTAAAGCCAGCTTCCTGGAGCTTAAAAACAAGAGTGAGAATTTCGAGGAAAGTAAAAAATTATTGGCCATGCTGTCCCGACGACTGGTTAAGAGCCAGTCACACGACGAGTCGGAGTGGCGCGTCCTACTCCGGCGAATGCTGGAGTTGCGAGAGCAGTGTCTGACGCTAGTATCGCCCCAGTTGTGTTGCGAGTTCGTTGTGGAAAGCCTGCTATCTAGCGCTGATGATAAGCTCATGCATTTGGCCGCTTCGTTGATAGATGGTACTAAAGTAGCAACGGAGCAGTTTCCTAGCAGTTTGGCTGTTCGTGTTCCAATCGATAGAGGGCAAGAGATTGCGTTGAAGGTGGCAAGGGAGTATCTGGACTCGGCAAGTGGCGTGGATGATGCAGCCCTGCAACAGTCAAGGTACGTTGATTCAAAGGTCTTTTGACCCAGTTAAGAGGGCGTGCAAGGTGTCAGCGGATCCATCCGGTGTTAACTTGTCTGTGGGAACGGATCCCAGTTTGCGACAGATTTATTCTAGCTGTCGTGTGTCACAGTTGACAGAGGAAATGGATTTGAGGTTGTAATTTTAGTAGGCTACCGGTATATTCTGTATTTTTGTAGTACAGGTACACTGTCAGAAGTCTCATAACAGATACCACAAGGATCAGCGGTTTCAATAGACAACACTTGGGGTGTGACTTTTTTGTTTGTCGTCATGATATCAGAAAAGTCAGCAAATGCTTTTTCGGCGGTGCTAGGCCTGGCAATGCTTGTTATGCATAACATTTAATGCATAACGTTTCCAGATCATAACAGATTACATACCAGGTGTTGTCTGTTGAAACTGCGCATCCTTGTGTATCTGTTATGAAACTTCTGACAGTACAGGTAGCACAGGCTAAGTACATGCAGAGAAGCATTTCGTGGTTGGATTTTTCAGGAAAGGAACAAAACCAAAGTGGTGACAAATTTAGAGAGCTGTGTCAGAAGCTCTCTAAATCTAAATTTTGATTTTTCAGGAAAGGAATAAAACCAAAGTGGTGACAAGTTTAGAGAGCTGTGTCAGAAGCTATCTAAATTTGTCACCACTTTGGTTTTGTTCCTTTCCTGAAAAATCCAACCACGAAAAATAAAATTTGGTTCCCGTATTTGACCAAATGTTTAGAAAACGTTCCAGTTTATTTACAGGATGATAAGCACAAAGTATTTGGGTCGATAAGCCAGTATATTTACATGGTTCCTCGTGACCGATGTATAGCTTGACAAAAGCCGGACCGAATGACCTGGTGACTGGTGAGGAAAGTGACTGGTATACGTCATTGGAGCCGTTGGCTGCAAGCATTATCACACTGTCCTCATCTGAGGACATGCTAGAAAACTTAGAAAGGTATCTCTGAAAGATCTGAAAAAAAAAATACACCGTCCTTAGGTAGCCCAAAGTGTCATGCAGTAAACTTTTCAGTATTTTCCATTGACGGAAAAAAGTCATGACTGAAAGGATTAAAACTTGTGAAATACCTCAACTGATGTCTGAACATATCTGAAAGCGCTAAATCGTCTTTGGGATCCCGAAACGTCAGTGACGAGGTTTGTTTGTCCGTCCGTCCGTCTGTTAGCACGATAGCTCTCGAAAGGATTGAGATATTTTGTTCAAACTTAATGTTAGGATCTTTTGGGTCAAAGTACAGGTCAGGTTCGTAGATGGGCTCTGTAGCGTTATATTTAGGGGTAGGGGAAGGTTTTCAAATTAAGAGAAATATATTTAAAAAGCTAATGGGATAGTCGATTTATGGGTAAGGAGACATGTCGAATCCGAATATGAAAATTGTTTCTCGCCGGACAAGTATAGTTCAAACGGAATCCGGCCAAAACCGGAAAATATGTTAAAAGTAAAAGTTTTATCTGAAGTTGATTTGAGGTTCGATTTGGGGCAAGGAGACATGCTGAATTCGTTTTTGAACTTTATGTTCTTGCCGGACAACTAGTTCGCGGAAACCGGAAATTTAGCAGGAAGTTTCAAAACCCAATAAGATAGTCGACGTAGTGTGATGAGACATGTTGAATCCAGATTTGAAACCAATTTTCTTGCCGGAAGAGAAGTTTACCGGCATCCGGAAATTGGTAAAAATGAACGTTCATTCTTAATTCGATTAGAGGCTCGTATTGTGGATAAGAACTCACGATGAATCCATTTTTGAACTTTATTTTCTGGTCAGACTAATAATTCTGCCGAAATTTCGGCACTTTTCACTTTTCGACGCGAAAAGTGAAACTTTTAACTCGACTGTTGTTATTGTGTATTGTTAAGTCTCAACGTTAACACAGAGAAGGTTAGCTCGCCAGACTGCAGATCGGGAGGTTCCTGGTTCGCGTCTCGATGTCACCAGCTCTTTTACCCTGGATGCGATTTGCCCGGAATACAGGTAAAACGAGGAATTCGGTCAAAGTAAAATACTTTACCTTGTTTGGATCAAGAAGTCCAATAAACATTACATTTTTCGGATCCCAGTGAAACCTTTGGTCTTGTTATCCTTTGTGAGCCTTTGTGGCAATGGTTCCCTTCTGGGTGTTCTTCGTCTCGGCCCTTTTGGAGCTGGTTTTGGAGTTGGGCATGCGTGTACGGGTTGCGATCGATTGTATCGTGCGAGACGGTTGAACCGGAAGACGACTTTACTTGGCGGCTTGGCGAGGAGCCGCCTGATTAAATGTTACTTTGGTAGCGTAGACGATGGCGCTCGGCAAGGCGTATATTCGGTTCTTGCTTTCCCATCTGCTGTGGTGAACAATCTACCCGACTTCTAAGTCTTAATTCGTAAACTCTCAAGTCGTGTATAGGTTATTATTATAATGGTATGAAGTTGGTATAAAAAATAAATTAGACAGTGGATAGGTGGAGAGTCAGAAGAAGGTAAGATGATCAGTATTGTAGAAGGCGTTCATAGTCAGAGTATATGTTATAGAAGGGGAGTTGAGCTGAGCCGGTCAGAGTGCGACGAGGGCGTCGGAGGAGATGGATCTAAGGAAAAGAAACTTACTTTAGTTACACATTTTGAATTCCTGTACCAGCAAGTGTTCTGGTGAACGGCTAGAATAAAACTCCCCGAATCCAACCCAAAATCTATCGAAAGAGCTTTCTTTGGAGGTTGGTCACGTCGTCCAGTTTGTCCTTCAGAAAAGCAAACTCCTGATTGGCTGGCTGAAGCCCTATGGTGATGGTGGCTTTTTGGGATCCCAAAACGTGAGTGAGGGATACCTATGACATCGCAAAAGTTGTCCGTCTGTCCGTCCGTCTGTCCAATCCGTCCGTCTGTCCGTCCGTCTGTCCGTCCGTCTGTCCGTCCGTCTGTCCGTCCGTCTGTCTGTCCGTCCGTCTATCCGTCCGTCTGTCCGTCCGTCCGTCTGTGAGCACGATAACTCTCGAAGGGAATGAGATATTTTGATGAAACTTGGTGTGAGGATTCTTTGGGTCAAGAGTAAGGTCGAGTTCGTAGATGGGCTCTGTAGCCCTTCATTTAGGGGTGGGGGAGGGGGTTTAAATTAAGGGGCAAACAAAATATTTTGAAACAGCTAATGTGATAGTCGATTATGGGGTAAGAAGACATGCTGAACACGATGGTGAAAACCATTTTCTCGTCGGACAAGTAGTTCGCCCGGAATCCGGCCATAACTGGAAAATTTGTTAAAAGCAAAAGTTTTATTTGAAGTTGATTAGATGTTTGATTTAGAGGTAAGAAGACATGCTGAACATGATGGTGAAAACCACTTTCTCGTCGGACAAGTAGTTGGCCCGGAATCCGGCCAAAACCGGGAAATTTTTTAAAAGCAAAAGTTTTATTTGAAGTTGATTAGATGACAGATTTGAGGGTAAGAAGAGACGCTGACATAAAAAAATTATGTTAAATTTCTGTCTAACGTTAAATGTCGCTAAGTAACTGTAAGGGTCGAGGGATATATCATCTGCTGATTTTTCCGGATCCGAATGGCTGCCTAGAACAACCAGACCAAAGATTTTGGTGGTTTCCCGAAGAGGAGTATGTATTGTTTTTTGGATTCCAAAACGTAAGTGGGGGGATACCTATGACATCGCAAAAGTTGTCCGTCTATCTGTCCGTCTGTCCGTCTGTTAGCACGATAACTCTCGAAAGGATTGAGATATTTCGATGAAACTTGGTGGGAGGATCCTTCGGGTCAAACTACAAGTCAAGTTCGAAGATGGGCTCTGTAGCCCTATATTTGAGGGTGGGGGAGGGGTTTCAAATTAAATTTTTTTTTTGAAAGGTGTTTAGATAGTTGATTTAGGGGTAAGGAGACACGCTGAATCCGAATATGAAAGTTATTTTCTCGCCGGACAAGTAGTTCGCCGGAATCCGGCCAAAACCGGAAAGTTTGTTAGAAGTAAAAGTTTTATTTGAAGTTGATTAGGTGTTTGATTTAGGGGTAAGGAGAAATGCTGAACACGATGGTGAAAACCGTTTTCTTACCAAACAAGTAGTTCGCCCGGAATCCGGCGAAAACCGGAAAATTTGTTAAAAGCAAAATTTTTATTTGAAGTTGATTAGATGTTCGATTTAAGGGTAAGAAAACCTGCTGAACACGATGGTAAAAACCATTTTCTTGCTGGACAAACAGTTCGTCCGGAATCCGGCCAAAACCGGAAATTTTTTAAAAGCAAAATTTGTATTTGAAGTATATTAGATGATAGATTTAAGGGTAGAAAAAACGCTGAATCTCGCCGGACAAGTAGTTAGCCCGGAATCTGGCCGAAACCGGAAAGTTTGTTAAAAGCAAAACCGAAACCGGAAATACACTTCCCACCTGATAAGCATACCAATCTGTAAAACAAAATACAGTAAAAATCTTCAAATAGTCTAGCGGACACTGGATCTCGCGAAGACAATACCTATTTGTCTGGATCAAATATTCAATTTTTGGGATCCCATCGGAACCTTTGGTCTTGTTCTTGATCGAGCTTGATCGATTTCTTGATCGATATTGTAACCTTGATCGGTTCTTGTAGATTTGTGGTCTTCGCTGGGTCTCCTGTGCATGTTCTTTCATCCGTGGTCGACCCGTCACGTGTCAGTTTCTCGAAAAGGTTAACTTTTAAACTTTTTCCATAACTTTACAGATGGACTCTAACGCATACATAGTTGACACGAGTATCTTTCTTTTCAGTGCGGCTAAAAGAAGATCGAGTTTCTCTGGTTGAATCAGCGATTAAAGCCCGTCCGAAGAACTACCGAAATCCGGTAAAGCTCATTCGTCTTTGGACAGATGCTGTGCAGTGGCGAAAGCAAAAAGCGCGAGATTGAAGGGATGGTACTTACCCTGGTTGCTGAGAAAGCTATTGAGGTACGTTGTTCAGTCTTGCGGATTCGTTTTCTGATCTCTTAGTGCATGTATTTATAGTTTGCCTGCTGTTATAGTTTATTTTGCGCCGTTGGAGACATCTGACTTTAGCTTAGCACTTTTAGGGATCCTCAGCCTCTGCTGACTTCGTTTTGTTTCTGTTTCTCAAAGTTTTGGACAGTCTGCTCGGACGAATGAGAATCCCGTGGAAACTTCTGTTCGACCTAGAGAGCAGAACATTGGTCGGAGATGAGCTCGCATAAACAGTTCCATTTGCCGAGAAACATCCACAGGAAAGTCAAGTCAAGCGACTAAAGGGAAAAAAAACGCCCCCGACCGCTCTCTGCGCGTTCTACCTTATTCATCTGACCATTTCATCTCCGATGAATTTTTTCTATCTCAATCATTTTGTTTTATAAATATTGGAATAGTAGCGAAACTTATGACGAATTATTTTTTTAATTGTTTTCATGACTTGTCATTTCAATTCGCGTTCATATTTTGATGAAATGTGTCTTAAACCGTGAATTGTGTATATAAAAATCATAGGCTACAATTGTCCTGAAACGGTTGAAAAAAGGTGCTACCGTACCATACACACGGGTAAACGAGTTTTTATGGCACTTGCAGCTCCGCTCAAGTGCCATATACCGATCACTTTTCGGTCGGTCGGTCGGTCGGTCGGTCGGTCGGTCGGTCGGTCGGTCGGGCGGTCCACTGTTTTCTAGTTAGGGTACTTCCAGATGTGCTAGGACGACCAAACTTGGCAGGCATATCAGGGACCCGATATAACTAACCTGGAAATAATCAGTTTCATGATCCGACTATCTGGGGGGGAGTGGTGGGCCTGGGAATCCTGAAAATTAAGTAGTTTTTGTCACACTTTTTCGAGTTGAGGTACTTCCAGATGTGCTATGGGCGATGAAATTTGGCAGGCGTATCAGGGACCCGATATAACTAACCTGGAAATAATCAGTTTCGCTATCCGACCATTTGGGGGGGAGTGGTGGGCCGGGGAATCCGGAAATTTAAGTAGTTTTTGTCAAACTTTTTTCAGTTCGGGTATTTCCAGATGTGCTAGGACGATGAAACTTGGCAGGAGCATCAGGGACCCGACCGGACTAACCTGGAAATAATCAGTTTCCCGATCCGACCACCTGGGGGGGAGTGGAGGGCTGGGGAATCTGGAAAACTGGCGTAGTGTGTAACTTTCGAACGGGTGATCGGATTGGAATGAAACTTAATAACTGAATAAATGGCATACCTCTGATGTCCCATTTGAAGTCCGGACCGGATTCGACAGCTATGGGGGAGTTGGGGGGGGAGACCGGAAATCTCGAGAAACGGTTAGAATGGGGGGATCGGAGTGAAACTTGCTGGGAAGGACAAGCGTCTGCTCCAGATAAATCGTTTATACATTTGGACTGGATCCGGACACAAGGGAGGGGGGGGGGGTGGAGGGGAGTTTCCCGGAATTCCGGTAATGGCGGTTTTGGGGATTTTCACGACGAAATTTGGGAGGCGAATCAGGGACCCGATCAAAATGACTTATAAATAAAAATTCACATGATCCGATAGTCGTGGGGGGAGTAGCGGGAGGGAGAATCCGGAATATTGAGTCATGCGTAACTTTGGAACGGTTGATCGGATTTGAGTGAAATTTGATAACTGATCAGAGGACATGTCTCTGGTGATCTTTGTCATGTCCGGACCGGATTCGACAACAACTGGGGGGGGGGGATACGTGACCGGCTCAGACTGGGGAGATCGGGATGGAACTTTGTGGGAATAGTAAAGAGATGCTCTGGATAAATCACTTACAGAACCGGATTGGCTCCGGCGACTGTGGGGGAGTTTGAGGAGGGGGGTCCGGAATTCCGGTGATCGCGATTTAAGGTACTTCCAGATGTGCTAGGACGATGGACCTGGGCTGGAATATTAGAGATTCGACAAGATTGGCTCAGAAATCGCCACGTTCCAAATCCGACATTCCTTAAAGTACCAATCTTGACCGTAAATTTAGAAAAATACTTTTAAGCAAATTATACATTTTCATGATCCCCATGAGCCCATTACCATTTTTGCCTCAAGGGTTTTGCTTACAAACGAAGTTCTAGCTCCCTTAAAGTGCGAATCTGAACCGCAAGGTCGAAAACTACTTTTATGTATCAAACGATACATCTCAACCCATGATCATTTGTGCCACAAGGGTTTTGCTTGAAAATTTATTTTATCACCCTTAAAGCGCACATTTTAACCGAAAAGTGATTTTTTTTTTTTTTTTACCAAGCGGTATATATCAATGATCCCTAAGGGCCTGTGATCTTTTTGTCTCAATAGTTTTTCTTACAGATGAATTTCTAGTGCCTATAAAGTACGTATCATTACAGCCAAGTTCTAAAACAAAATACGTTTTCTCTAGCTCCCTTAAAGTGCACATCTGAACCGCAAAGGTAACCTTAAAAGTACTTTTGATCAAACGCTACATCTCAACCCATGCAAGTGCCATATGAGCTTACAGCTCTTGTTATCCAATTTCTTCACTTTTTTTCCTTTTGTGTAAAGTACCTACCTACCTACCTACCTGGGCCTTTGCCCCAGCTACCCTGTGCTTTGCGCATTCGCTATGAACTGGTTTCGCCCTTGCCTCCGAGGGTGAGAATAGTACTATATTCACACCCTCGCATGCACGGGCTGGTAGTATAAGATATGGAGTCAACCTTAAACGGTTAAACCCCATCCAGTGCCTCCCTGTATTCCTAGGACCTCAGTCTCCTTCTTTCCAAATCTCAAAATCGCATAAATAGTAGTCAACTATTTATCGTGTGCACACTTGCATCAGCATTCGCCTGTTGTTCACCTTGTTCCTTTCCTTTTTCCCAATCAATAAATAATTTTCTTAAAAAATGCATGGAATTTTCCTCGGGTCCACATGCACTTGAATATCCCTTATTGATGTTTTTAAATGTAATGACATGTCCAGCACTATTTTTGTTTGTAAAAATATTTATGGATAAAATAAACCGAATTGTAATTGTAATGTCCAGACCAATCCTGAACATAAGAGAAACATTTCAAACTCGCGTACAAACTAATTGAAACCTTCTCGCAGGAAGGAACAGAAGGGTGAAGCACAGAGGTGCGTATCCCTTGGTTCACACATATTGCACCTCTTGCATTATATTCTGCCGCGGACGCTAAAGTTTAAATCTTTCAACTAAGAATGGTAGCGTCCAAACGTAGCTTGTTGACACGAAACGCGAAGACGTACTTTTTAGTGCAGAACCGCAGTCTGTGTGAACCATGGCTAAAAGTTCCGAAATTTCAGTCAATCAATCAATTTTATTTCAACCCTAATAGCACTAAGCTAACAGGGGCCGGAATTGGAAAAACGAACACTCATTAACAATACAAATAAAACACAAACTAACAAACAATAAATACGAAACGAACATAAATCAAGCACAGTTAAAATGTTCAGTGAAATACGGAACGAATGAACTTAGGTATCTTTCTGAAGGTTTCATAGGCGGGGCAACAAGCTTGGGTTTCGGGTCGTTCTTGCTTCGCGTGTTTGGTCCATGAGAGGGTGTAAAGAAGTCCGGAAGGATCTTCCTGTGGTGTCGAGGAGGATATCGGGGAGGCCGTATTGGCAACATCTACAGCCTCGTCGTAACCCTTCCTTCTTTTCAGGCAGGAGACCTCCTCACTTCTACTCAAACCTGTAGGCAAATCTCGGACGAAGGTTTTGAAGCAGGTTGGAAGGTTTGCTGGAAACAAGCGGCCAGCTCCAGCCTGGACGACATTCAATTGAAGGAGGATTTGTACAATTTTGCGCTTGTCCATTGCGATGAGACTAGCATAGGGGAGTTGTTGACGGAAAAGTGAGTGCTGGGGAGTAATAAAAAAAGAAACAAAAATTTAGTTCACACATTCAGCTATGAGAAACAAGACCAAAGGTTTCGATGGGATCCCAAAACTTCAGTATTTGATCCAGACAATTAGGTTTTGTCTTCACCTGATCCAGTCTTCGCCATAATAATAATAAGGCAAAATAGTGAATCATCTGAGAAAACCGAGTTCAGATATGGATTCAGCATATGTGTTTACCTCTATTTTGACGAAGCCGATCTAAATGATCCTGCCTTACTTCTGCCAATTTTCCGGTTTTGGCGAAATTCCGGAACTACTTGTCTGACAAAAAAATAAAGCTCAAAAACGAATTCAGCGTATCTCCGTACCCCTATATCCAACATCTAATAACTTGTAACAAATTTTCCGGATTCAGCCGGATTCCGGCCGAACTATATGTCCGGCTAAAAAACGATTGTCATATTCGGATTCAGCATCTCTTCTTACCCCTAAATCAGACATCTAATCAACTATACAAATACAGCTTTTGCTTTAAAATAATTTTCCGGTTTGGGCCGGATGCCGGGCGAACTACTTGTCCGGCGAGAAAATGGTTTTCATATTCGTGTTCAGCATCCCTTCTTACCCTAGAATCGAGCATCTAATCAGCTTCAAATAAAACTTTTACTTTTAACAAACTTTCCGGTTTTGGCCGGATTCCGGGCGAACAACTTGTCCGGCGAGAAAGTGGTTGTCATATCCGTGTTCAGCATGTCTTCTTACCCCTTATTCGACTATATCATTAGCTGTTGAAAAATATTTTGTTTGTCCCTTAATTTGACCCCCCACCCCTAAATGTAGGGCTATAGAGCCCATCTACGAACTCGACCTTTCCCTTGACCCAAAGATCTTCCCACCTAGTTTCATCGAAATATATCTTTCCCTTCGAGAGTTATCTTGCTCACAGACGGACGGATGGACGGACGGACAGACGGACAACTTTTGCGATGTCATAGTATCCCTCCACTTACGTTTTGGGATCCCAGAAAAAAAAAAAAAATACACACGCTCGAAACAACTAGCTTGAAGTTCTCATCGCTTAAACTGCTCGCAACCCAAAACTGGGTTTTGGGCTGGGACGTCTTCAGTTTTACCGTAGATTGAATACTTTGGAAAGTAATATATTACCATGGGCCTTGAGGAAAAAATCTTCGTTCTAAAAAGTTTGAATGTGAAATTTCGAATTCGTTTGGAAATCGTCAGGTAGGTAGGTAGAAATTTATTCAAATGGAAATAGTACTAGGACAAATGAAGTACCACACATGCCAGTGGCATACTAACTAAACGAATAAACGGCAGTGGCAATTAACTAAATGACTAAACCAATTTGTGTTTGATTTTAGGACAAAGATTGTGAAAGAGAAGCTGGCAGGAAACCTCCGGACTCAAATCGAAAGCAGCGCCGTTCTAAACCTAACGCCTGATTTCCAAGGGATATTGGAATTTTGTCTGGAAAACCCGTTAATGTAACTTCATATTTTCAATAGCCCTTAACTTACTTCTTACTTCTAACTATCTTCTTATCTTCGGATGTCCGTCCGTGGCCGAATGGTTATCGCGCCGAACTCACGAGCGAAGGGTCGCTGGTTCGAGTCTCGGTTGTGCCGACCGTTTGGTTTAGGGCGAGGGTTAGTGGCGCTTCCCCGTAAGACAAGCCAAAAGTCCACCCAGCTTCAAATGGGTACCTAGAGAAATCTAGGGAAAAGCGTCGGATGACTTGCCCCCAGCCACGCATTGCACCCCGGCCAAGGGCAGAGAATCAGGAGATCGGCACCTGCGCTACGCGAATCCTAATCGGTTTGCATGCGAAAGTTTGCTTTTTTTTGTTTGCTTTAACTTACTTCTTAATACCATATTTATACATCGCTTACCTTTTGCAACACTTGCTTCCACTTGGCTCCCAAAAGAACCGTTTGACTTAAACAGACATCCTAAATAATTAAATTCTTCCCTAAAACTTATTTCCTCCCCTCTAAATTTCAACTTAACTTCATCTTCTAAACTACCCCCTTTCCAAAATATCATTACAACCGTTTTTGACACGTTTAACTGTAGCTCCTTCCTCGCCAAATACTGGTCCAAAATATCCAACAACCTTTGTAGATCTGACCGATTCTCTGCTACCATGGCGATGTCGTCAGCGAACAACAACATACATAAAGATATAATGTCACAACTAACCAGAGGGGCACCCATTTTTGTCATAAAATCCTCAAGGTCATTTATAAATAAAGAGAACAACTTGGGGGAAAGTGTGCACCCTTGCTTTAATTTTTGGGATCCCAAAACGTAAGCGGAGGGATACCTATGACTCTAAAACCCTTTTCCAGCGCCGCAAAACCCTGTCATTTAACCTTGGAAAACAAATCCTACTAGACCCAACCCTACGCCCCATCCTGCCCCCGGTTTTTCCGCGGTTCGAGTCAGGCCTGGCGGATGCTTCGCAACCGATTCCGGTAATTTTCGACAACCGGTCATATGCTCTCATGCTCGGTATCTGCGTAGCTTCGTGCCCTCATTCGTGAGCCGGCTCAATTCCGAAGCAGTTTGATTAACTACTAATATAAAAATGTATGTCTTAAATTTTCTTTTGTTCTTTAAATTTAAATAACCTATATTGTGGTCTGATTATCCTGTTTTGTTGTTGTTGTTGTTGTCTTTATATAGTTATTTTTGTTGACAAAAACCAAAAATTCGGCTAGTCCGCGAATGGTTTGAAAATAAATTAAAGGAACAGAAAACTTGACTCAAACTTGACTCGGGGAGCTAGCTAACATATCAAGAATGTACCCTGAGTCGATATTGAGAGTAAGAAAAATTCTCGTTACGACCATTGCACTTTCCGAGAATTCGACTTTGAGCAAAAGGTTTGCAAAAGCAAAAGGTTTGTGTGCCGCGACTAGGAATCGAACCCCGGCCGCCTTGTCGGGGAGGTCGTTTCTCTGTGGTCTACATGTAAAAAGGCGAACTTTTACAGTACATAAGTGCATAGTGACAGTGCATAAGGGGCAAGGGCCTGCCAGCTAGCTTTTCGAACACTAAGGAGGGGGTTCGAGACGGTTCGAGATAACAAAGAAGGTGGGGCCTGTCGTCAATAAGACCCTGTATATTTATCTAAGCCCCCCCCCCCCCCCCCGGCGATTCGATGGCCGAAAGTTGCGTAGTCAAGTTTACTGTTCCTTTAAATTGAATTGAACTTTTCGATTCAGAGTGGGGGGGGGGGGGGCAGAAAATCGTCCCCTGCAGCCCCCCCCCCCTCAAACTTGAAGTTGGTGGATGAACCTGAAAGACTTTGAACCACGGCGTTTTCTTTGGGTGAGGGATGATATCTCGGACCCGTCCCTGACCATACTTAGCAGATAGGCTGCGTGACTTATGGTGACTCCTAACCCGCTATGTTGGCATCCCTTCTCTCCATTTTCGACAATGTTTTTCTGATACTTTTAAAGCCCCCCCCCCCCCTCCCCGTTTCCTCTGAGACCACGGGAATTTCAGTTGTCCCAATTTCGGTTAGCTTTGATTTTGTTTTGAAGCTCCCGGGATATGGATAGGCGAGAGCACTTAAGCGCAACCTCAACCCAGCGCATACTCTGTATAGTGTAATTCTTCATTGATGTAATTTAGATATTACAAGTTTGTGTTATTGCCATTCATGTTACTCCTTCTTTATTTTTTTCTTTTGTTTTCTTTTTATTTAATTACTCCGTGTTTGCGTAGAGTTGTGCATTATAGCGGGTCAAAAATTAGTCAATTATTGTAATACATTATTGTAATACCAGTAGGTTTTTTTTTGTTTTTTTGGGATCCCAAAACGTAAGTGGCGGGATACCTATGACATCGCAAAAGTTGTCCGTCTGTCTGTCCGTCTGTAAGCACAATAACTCTCGAAGGGATTGAGATATTATGATGAAACTTGGTGGGAGGATCCTTTGGGTCAAAATACAAGTCAAGTTCAAAGATGGGCTGTGTAGCCATATATTTGAGGGCGGGGGAGGGGTTTCAAATTAAGGGGCAAAAAAAATATTTTTTGAAAGTTATATTAATTATAGTATATTTATGGGTAAGAAGACACGCTGAATCCGAATATGAAAGTTATTTTCTCGTCGGACAAATAGTTCGCCCGGAATCCGGCCAAAACTGGAAAGTTTTTTAAAAGTAAAAGTTTTATTTGAAGTTGATTGGATGTTTGATTCAGGGGTAAGAAGTCATGCTGAACACGATGGTGAAAATTATTTTCTTGCCGGACAAGTAGTTCGCCCGGAATTTGTTAAAAGCAAAATGTTTATTTGAAGTTGATTAAATGTTCAATTTAGGGGTAAGAAGACATGCTGAACACGGTGGTGAAAACCATTTTCTCGCCGGACAAGTAGTTCGTCCGGAATCCGGCCAGAACCGGAAAATTTGTTAAAAGCAAATTTTGTATTTGAAGTTGATTAGATGTTTGATTTAGGGGTAAGAAGACATGCTGAACACGATGGTGAAAACTATTTTCTTGTCGGACAAGTAGTTCGCCCGGAATCCGGCGAAAACCGGAAAATTTGTTAAAGCAAAATGTTTATTTGAAGTTGATTAAATGTTCGATTTAGGAGTAAGAAGACATGCTGAACACGATGGTGAAAACCATTTTCTCACCAGACAGGTAGTTCGTCCGGAATCCGGCCAGAACCGGAAAATTTGTTAAAAGCAAAATTTTTATTTGAAGTTGATTAGATGATAGATTTAAGGGTAAGAAAAGACGCTGAATCTGTATATGACAATCATTTTACCCCGACATATAGTTCGTGTGGATCTGGCGAAGACAAGACCTAGTTGTCTGGATCAAATATTAAATTTTTGGGATCCCATCGAAAACTTTGGTCTTGTTTTCTATGAGTTCCCCCAAGGAAGTAACTTGATAAGAATGACAATATCGACTCCGATAAATTTTAAACATGATCTTTTGTTATTTTAGGTCTACTTCAGTTGTGTAAACCCATCTATTTGCAACAACGATAGTATTCGACTGGAGTATAGAACGTCAGTATTTTCAAAATGGCTGCCTATACAAAACAGGGTATTTTTCCGAAGTGAATTTGAAAGTGGAACCGCAACGAGGATACTCAGAGAGCTGGAATGGAAAACGCATTCAGGGTAAGGGTTATCGATTTTCTCGCTTATGGCCGGATAAAGGCTGGACTATTGAAATGTCTCCAGGGACTTCCCAGTCTCAAGGGTTTGCCTCGCGTTTCCCGCTTTACGGAGCCTAGTAGTGTTGTCCCAGTTTTTGCGTAAAACAAGAGCCTTCTTTACTCGCATTTAGTTCTAAAACAGGATCAGATTAGTTCTCCGAAGCAACAGGTTTCATTAAACAAATTCACGCTGGATTCGTGCAGTCTGTCTGGTGCACCGATCGTTGGTAGTGTTACATATGCCTTAAAGTGCGCATCTTAACCACAAAGTCGAAAAGTGCTTTTGTCAAAAATATATCTCAGCCCATGCAAGTGCTATATGAGCTTACAGCTCTTGTTCTCAATAATAGTCGATTTTATCTTCAAAAACGGTCAGTAAAAATGACCAGCCATTCGGTAAATACCTTAAAACAGAGTTTTATAAACTCTGTTTTAATCTTTTTACTTTATTTTTTAGAATTCTCTTCTGCAGGGTGTAAGGACTGTGGTTACAAACTCTACAGTGAGTTATTTCTTGAGAAACATTATAGATCTTCCGATGATGGGAAGATTAGTCAAGATATGCTTTTCTGCCCTTTTTGTCTGAAGGAATTTGACTGGAAGACTAGTTTGGGCACCCATACACGGTTGGATCATCCTTCTGATACTGTGGATCCTCCCTTGTCTGGTTTTGTGGTTTTTAAAACCACTTCATCTTTTGACCCTACATTCCTTCCTGAGCCTGAACCTATCCCTCAGTCTCCCTTACCATCCCAACCCCCAGCCATTGTCTTTGATGATGCTGATATGTAGCTGCAACACTTCAGCATGCAACGATGCCGTCCCTTAGAACCAGTTTTCCGATGAAATGTTATGTAGCTGCAACCCTTCAGCATGCAGTGCTGAAGGCCCTTTGAACCAGTTTTCCGATCAAACGTTATGTAGGGTGAACTCGGGAAAGTCCGGCCATTTAATATGCTTTATTTTCAAAAGTATGATGGAAGATTTCCTGTTGAGTGCCGGACTTGGTTGAATGTATCTCTAGGGTAGTTGACATTCTTGCGGATATTTTGCATATCTAAGTTTCTTGATAACTTAACTCAGTCGAGTTCCGTGGTCCTTCTAACTAGGATACCTCAGGGTGGCCGGATTTACCCCAAATTTAGGGTAAATACGGCCACCCCATCTATCTTTTTATGGCACTTGCAGCTCCGCTCAAGTGCCATATACCGATCGCTTTTCGGTCGGTCGGTCGGTCGGTCTGTCGGTCGGTCGGTCGGTCGGGCGGTCCACTGTTTTCGAGTTAGGGTACTTCCAGATGTCCTAGGACGATGAAACTTGGCAGGCATATCAGGGACCCGATATAACTAACCTGGAAATAATCAGTTTCACGATCCGACCATCTGGGGGGGAGTGGTCGGCCGGGGAATTCTGAGAATTTAGTAGTTTTTGTAAAACCCCTACCCCTTTCTTCTCACTAGTAGGTCTGCGCGCGGCGTGACGTCACTCTTTGCATCGGATCACTCTGTTAACAGCGGAAAGAGCTAGTGCATTCGAGGGTCAAAGGGGTTTGTATATGTGATTCAGTGCGGGGGAATATGGAAAATTGAGTGTTGTGTAACTTTCGAACGGGTGATCGGATTGGGACGAAACTTAATACCTGAATGAATGACATATCTCTGATCTTCCATTTGAAGTCCGAACCGGATTCGACAGCTATGGGGAGTTGGGGGGGGGGAAGACCGGAAAATCTCGAGATACGGTTATAGTGGAGGGATTGCAGTAAAACTTGCTGGGAAGAACAAGAATCTGCTCCATATAAATCGTTTACACGTTTGGACTGGACCCGGACACTTGGGGGGGAGGGTGGAAGGGAGTTTCCCGGAATTCTGGTGATGACAGTTTTTGTGATTTTCACGACGAAACTTGGGAGGCGTATCAGGGACCCGATCAAACTAGCTTGTAAATAAAAATTCACTCGATCCGATAGTCGTGGGGGGATCGGAGGGAGGGGGAATCCGGAATATTTAGCCATGCGTAACTTTGGAACGGGTGATCGGATTCGAGTGAAATTTAATAACTGAACAGAGGGCCTGTGGTGATCTTTTTCATGTCCGGACCGGATCCGACAACAATTGGGGGGGGGGGGAATACGTAACCGGATTGGACTGGAGAGATCGGGGTGGAACTTTGTGGGAATAACAAACAAGTCCAAAACCGAACCGGATTGGCTCCGGCGACTGTGGGGGGAGTTTGAGGGGCGGGTCCGGAATTCCGGTGATCGCGAGTTAAGAGATGTGCTAGGACGATGAAATTTGGCTGGAATATTAGAAATTCGACAAGATTGGCTTAGAAATCGCCACTTTTCAAATCCGACCATTCCCTAAAGTACCAATCATGACCGCAAATTAAGAAAAATGCTTTTAAGCAAAATATGCATTTCCATGATCCCCATGAGTCCATGATCATTTTTGCCTCAAGGATTTTGCTTACAAATGAAGTTCTAGCTCCCTTAAAGTGTGCATCTTAACCGCAAGGTCGAAAAGTACTTTTTATCAAACGATACATCTCAACCTATGATCATTTGTGCCACAAGGGTTTTGCAAAAAAAAAAAAATTCTAGCACCCTTAAAGTGCGCATTTTACCCGCATTAGCGGAAAAAAAATACTTTTGATCATACGTATATATCAATGATCCCTAAGAGCCTGATATCGTTTTTGCCTCAAGGGTCTTCCTTACAGATGAATTTCTAGTGCCTTTAAAGTGCGCATCATTACAGGCAAGTTCTACGATAAATACTTTTTCTCTAGCTTCCTTAAAGTGCGCATCTGAACCGCGCAGTCGAAAATTACTTTTAATCAAATAATACATCTCAACCCATGCAAGTGCCATATGAGCTTACAGCTCTTGTTTATTTTTGAAGATACAAATAATTGGAGCCTGACATCTTGTAGAGCATGCCGCGATCAATATGAATGCATCTCTAAAACTAGGCTATGTCATCAACAGAAGCCACCACATGTCAGAACCATTGATTTTTCCTTAGTCTGTGGTAACTACGGCCGGCCGGACTTACCCTGGAACAAAAATGCACGACAATGACAGTGTGGTACACACGAAAATGTGGTTTCTTGTAAATCTTGATCATATGTTTGAATAGGAAACTTCAAATACAATCAGAACTTCGTCCACAAACTTTGCTCAGACTAGCACTCATTTGCGTTTGGCAATGGTCGCCTAGTACGCTTTGATCCCTTGACGATTTTGATAAACTCCAAACGACCCTGATTCAGTAAGTTTTAATGGCTTAATTTTTAAGCGGCTTTAATTTCAACTTCAGTTGGAATTTCTTGGTAGCCTATAGGTATTCCATTTTTTTTTGTTTCGGAAAATACTTCGCCCTTTAAATGATTTATTGTCTCGTTAATGATCATTATTGTTATGTCCTTCACATTTTTTGTTTAGTTACACCAAACTGTTTTTGTTTAGTTACACCAAACTGTTAGTCTGTCTCCTGTTGCAACGATTAGTAAGAGCAGGAAATTGAAAATGCTTGAACTGGCCTGAATCATTTTATTTTTTGCACATTGTGAAAGGCTATTTCCGTTAAAAATCACTTGTTTGGGGGAAGTCCGGCCAGTAGCCGAAGTTCCCTCATGCGAGGAAAGTACTGCC
The DNA here is from genome assembly GCA_023053555.1 of Branchinecta lindahli. Lineage (NCBI taxonomy): Eukaryota > Metazoa > Arthropoda > Branchiopoda > Anostraca > Branchinectidae > Branchinecta > Branchinecta lindahli. The sequence goes on from JAKZAO010000022.1 coordinate 73,620, forward strand.
GGCCGCTCTTTCCCAAAACAGGGATATTTTGGGGGTAAGTCCGGCCATCACTCTAAGTCAAGTAGCTATGTAGAGTAAAATGTGGAAATATTCTGGAGAACTCTCCAATCACCATAGAGATTGTAAATACATTTCCAAAACAGCTGTAACTGACTGCATCTCCATCCCCTACCCTGGAACCATAAAAATGGCCGTCCTCAAATTTTCAACCTGTTGTAACTTCGCGAGGTAAATACAATTGTGGAAATCTCCAACACTGCTCCCAAGTGCTATCCTTAAGGATGAAAAGAGGCTAGTTAGCCACAGTAAATACACAAAAAACACAGACTAGGGGTGAAATGGCCGGACTTACCCCGTGGCCGGACTTTCCCGAGTTCATCCTAGCTGCAATCCTGAAGGCCCTTTGAAACAGTTTTCTAAGAAAAGCTTTCCTAAAAATTGGCAAATTTTGAAAACTGGTTCATAGGGCCTTCAGCGTTGCATATATAAAAAACGTTTCGTTTTACTTTAGATTGTAGTACTGCGTTTCTCGTAATTCGGTAATGTTTTATTTCAGACTGTAAACGTCCTTTTGCTTACTGAAGCTCGAGTTGAGAATGTTATCTAGCGTCTTTGGCAACCGACCATTGATTTCCACAACAAAAGAGGAGAATGGGTGGTATCGAACCTTCGTTTCGAGGTACCTGTATTCTTTCTAGACTAGACAGGTAAGGCTTTTAATTGGCAAAACAGGCATCAATCTGAGAAATTCTGGCTTCGATATAAAGCCTCCCGGAATCCCTCTGTCTTTGTCTCGTATTAGGCCTACTATTTGCTAGGGTCTCAAAGTCTGGTAGGATGGCACGATGCGCATGTGATGCCAGACACTTGCTCCCGAACGGTATTGTCAACTGATGCCGCCTTTCCCTCAAGGCGGAGAGTTATTTTGCTCTGCTTCATACATTGTTTTTGTTTCAGTATAACTAACGGCTTTGCTGACGACGGCGAGCCCAAAGACCTTCTTTGGACTAAGGACTCTCAAGCGCAAGCGGAAGTTTTTTGGAACAGCTCTGCTTTCGTGTTGAAGTCACAGGGCAATCTTCCCGCGTATAATGAGACGGTGGATTTTGATTGTTCTTTTCAACAATTCAATCGTTCAGGCAAGTCTCAAGGCTGATCTTTCGCTCGTACTGTGCTGGGATGCAAATGAAAATAAGAGGGTTTCGTACAACGTGTCGAAACTTATGTAGCGGTAGATGTACGTTCCGTCTTCCGATTACCCCCGCCTAAGAGCGCGAGGTGGGCTTTGGAATGAGTCATCCGAAGCTTCCCATCTTCCCATTGGGGGACCTAGAAGGGGTCGTCTCGCGACCGTGACATCCCTCTTATCTAGCCGTCCAGTAGCTTCGTAGAATAAACAGGTGCAGAAAACGCGCCTGTTTTAGTTCCTACATTAACGCGTAGTTGATTGGGTAGGCCTAAGTGACGGATTGTTTGTCCGTTTCTTGGCATGTTATTGGTTTGATTCGATGGGGTTTTCGGGAAAGATTATTTGGAACACACCATAGGATATGTATTATTCAGACCTCTGATTAACAAGTCCAGTTACGATACCAAGGCGCGGTGTCATAGGTCGTTCCTATGCAGTGAATGCTTCAAGAATGTCCCTGTGCTTTCACACGATCATTAACATCCACACATCAAATAGGTCTAATTCTGTGAGTAGAGTCATGAGAGCGCGCAATCCGGACGGGGAAACCAAACAGTAATCGAGTTTGCGTCGCCAAAGCTTTATTTCGTCTTGAACTCTTAAGTGTCCTGTTTTCTTTCAGTTCGAATATTCTGCGAACGTCAATTCCAAATTCCCATCGGCCGCACCGGTTCGGTTCGAATTGTCGCGTGACAATGGCAGAACTTGGCAGCCTATGCAGGACGAATGTCTATCCGGGTTGCATTTTCCTACCCCGTCACTTCCTACGATATGTGAAGGATTGGTAAAATGAAGGAGGGTTACGGTTCAGCTAGACCCCACCGTTTTCAAAAGGTAAGATAGTGGTGCGTTATTGAGACGGTCAGTCCTGTCACGAATTTTAAAACAACCAAACAGGCTCAAGACCTTCAATTTCCCGGTGAAGTTTCTGATTCCAGCGATAATGTGATGCACTATACAAAAGCTCTCGCCAATACAAGTCCCCATGGGCGCGTAATGGTTGTAGTTAAAAAACTTCAACGTGGTTCCGATATCACTTCATCGATTCCTAAACCGGGATACCTAAATCAGACGTTGGGGGGTAAAAATATAGCATAGAAGAGGGACATTTAAAACTTTGCTTACTGTTTTACAAAATGAACAAACTGTGGCTAAGTATAAAAGGCATTGAGCTTTTGCTGACCCTTCCCCTTTTTAATTTTTGCTTCCTCGGGCACATTTGAATTTCCAAGAGGGACCTTAGCTATCCAGGAAATAAGAATCATATGTTACTCAACACAATGTTACAAAGATACGAGATAATGAAGGATAATCATGTTCAGAGTTCCGACATTCAACTGACTAAGGCTCTTTTGCGCCTTGAAGACATTCGACCCTTGAACAATGGGTCATTATCTCGGATTAAAAAGGATTAAATTTTCATGAGTGATCCAAAGTCGTACGCAAATCCTGATTTTCTTAGTTACTAACCCCTCAGTTGAAAACTGGTGCAATAAGCGTTTCTTGTAAAGCCCCGTTCAAGCTTACGTTTAAGGCGCAGAATTTCTGAATTATACGTGCTATCCGCGAATGACTGTGGTAAATCTTTCATCCTGCCAGGCTTGCTGTGGTAAAAATTAGTAGGAACGGGTTCTATTTTGTGTGTTAAAAGTTATACGTGACCAATCACAGCATGCGTTTCCATCACGTGACTGTCAAGGAAGAAAGAGAGAAACGTTTAAGGAGAGATATTTGTAATGTAAATGTAATTGAAACTGAATGAACTTTTTGAACGGAAAGTTAGTCATACTAAACTATACTGCTAGTTTTGTTTTGGCAACTATAAGCTTTTACCTTATCTGAAATAATTCCAGCAATCCTGGTAGGCTCAAAACTAAATCGAGAAATTTACATTGGTCCAACAGATCCAGCAACAGATATAATACTGAATTGTCACAAAACCGGTCGAGGCTGATCTAAAATACCATATTTCAGGATGTTCATTGTCCCTAATCTCATCAAAGGTTGTGTTCTCTTGGGATTCATTGTCAGGCTTCAGGCTTCGTTTTAATAATCTGCGCATACGTGGGCGTACAACTTGATTTTCAAGTTGAACGGGAGAGGAGGATAAGGCGTACAAGGCGAAGTATTTTTATTCATGTTACAACACAAGCGTGAACGGTCCTTAACAACCTCAACGGAGAACGAGTTTGAAACTCATTGAACAAAAAACTTGCTTATAAGCAAAACGGAGATCGGCGTAAGGAACATGGAGTTTTAGAAAAAAACGCGGCTATTGTCAACTGATCCGCCTTTCCCTCAAGGCAGGCGGAGTGTTAATTTGCTCTGCTTCATACATTGTTTTTGGTTCAGTATAACTAACACAGTCCGAGTCGTTTATAAATTTTTTTGAAGTAACCTAGCTTCAGTCGTAAATCCGCACCAGTCAAAGGCAAGCCGAGTCGTTTAAACCAGCAAACTCGCCTTGTTTTAAAATCTGTTTTACTCGCATATGATTTGTATCTGTCTCACTTAGGTCTTGCAGATTTTTTTTTTTTAGCCCGTCAAAATTACAATAGGTCAGAGGCGTCACTAGCCAAAATCTTTGGGGGGGGGCAAGGTATTTACCGACTGGCTCTTCATTTTTGCCGACTGTTTAAGCAGAATAAACGACTGTTTTTAAGGAAAAAATCAACTGTTTCTACGAAAAAACGACCATTTTGAAGAAAAACGACTGTTTCCAAGAAAAAAATCGACTTCTTTTACGAAAAATCGCGGCGCTTCGCGCCGACTCGGCTATTCTTATTATTAACTTTTTAATTCAACTTTCGCAATAAACTAACAAACAAATAACACAAAAACAACACCATAGTACAACATCAAAGTGTCTCCAACAAATGCCTCCAAACTGGTCCGATGGCCGACAACATTGGGGGGGGGGGGGGACGTCCACTCCTCCTGTTTCTGTCGAGTGAAAGACGAAAATTTATTTCGTCAATGAATCGGGTTTTTATGGCACTTGCAGCTTCGCTCAAGTGCCATATACCGATCACTTTTCGGTCTGTCGGTCTGTCGGTCGGTCGGTCGGTCGGGCGGTCCACTGTTCTCGAGTTAGGGTACTTCCAGAAGTGCTAGGACGATGAAACTTGGCAGGCATATCAGGGAACCGACCAAACTAACCTAGAAATAGTCACTTCCCCGATCCGACCACCGTGGGGGGAGTGGAGGGATGGGGAATCCGGAATCTTGAGGAAAGTATAACTTTCGAACGGGTGATCGGATCTTAATGAAACTTTATATTTGGAAAGACCTCGTGTCTCACACGTCACACTTCAACTCCGGAATGAATCCGGTGACTTTGGGGGGAGCTGGAGGGGGGGGACCGAAAATCGTGTGACATGCTCAGAGTGGACGGATCGGGATGAAACTTGGTGGGAAGAATAAGCACAAGCCCTAGATACATAGTTGACAAGACCGGACCGGATTCGAGCACTGTGGGGGGAGTTGGAGGGAGGGTTAGGGAATTCCGGTGATCCCGACTAAGATGCTTACGCAGGAGCTAGGGAGATGAAACTTGGCAGGCATATTAGGGACCCGACCAAACTAACTTAGAAATAGTCACTTCCCCGAACCGACCAACGTGGGGGGGAGTGGAGGGATGGGGAATCCGGAATCTTGAGGCAAGTATAACCTTCGAACGGGTGATCGGATCTTAATGAAACTTTATATTTGGAAAGACCTAGTGTCTCAGATGTCGCACTTCAAGTCCGGAATGGATCCAGTGACTTTGGGGGGAGTTGGAGGGGGGAACCGGAAACTGTGAGACATGTTCAGAGTGGACGGATCGGGATGAAACTTGGTCGGAAGAACAATCACAACCCTTAGATACATAGTTGACAAGATCGGACCGGATCCGAGTACTGTGGGGGGAGTTAGAGGGAGGGTTCCAGAATTCCGGTGATCCCGACTCAAGATGCTTACACATGTGCTAGGACGACGAAACTTGGCAGGAATATCAGGGACTTTACACAGTTGTTTCTGCGATTTGACCATCGTGGGGGAGTCGAGGAGGGGGAATCCGAATCTCGAGCTTGTCCAACTTTTGAACGGGTGATCGGAACTTAATGAAGCTTGATATTCAGAAAGAACTCATGTCTCATATGTCCAATTTCAAGTGGGACTGATCGGATAGGATCCGATCAATATGGGTCGGGGGGGGGGGGGGGATTTTGTGACACGCTTAGAATACAGCGATTGGGATGACACTTAGTGGGAAGAACAAGCGTAAGTCCTAGGTACATCAGTAACAGAACCGGAACGGATTCGGTAACTCTGGGGTGAGCTGCATGGAGGGGGATCCAGAATACCGGTGATCGCAATTTAAGGTACTTCAAGATGTGCTAGGACGATGAAACTTGGCTTGAACATTAGAGACTTGACAAGATTGGCTTATAAATTGTCACTTCCCAGATCCGACCATCCCTTAAAGTAGGCCTACTCATCTTAACCGCAAAGTAAAAAAAATAATTTTAAACAAAACCCACATTTTAATGATCCCCAAGAGCCCATGATCATTTTTGCCGCAAGGGTTTTGCTTAGAAATAAATTTCTATCACCCTTAAAGTGCGCATCTTAACCGAAAAGCAAAAAAAAAATACTTTTCACCAAATAACCACCAAAGGGCCCAGGATCATTTTTGCCTTTAGAGTTTTGATTACAGATGTATTTCTAGCTCCCTTAAATTGCGCATCATCACAGCTAAGTGCACAAATAAATAACTTTTTTTTTTTTACCAAACGATACATTCTCGTGATTTCAAAGGGTCCGTATCATTTTTATCTCAAGGGTTTTGCTTACAAGTGATCACAACAAACCCACGAATTGGCGAATTCCTACTTTCATCCTCTTACCAAGCCTTGCAAGTGCCATATGAGCTTACAGCTCTTGTTGCTTTTACACAAAAGGAATCAAATTCTGCAAACCAGTTTAAAGTTGCAGTTCTTCGGATGTAGTTTCATTATGGTTTGACGTACTTTTGTTTTGGTTTTGAAAGTAAAGGGTGTCGAATGGAGAAACAAAACGGTACACGGTACTTTCATAAATAAACAAAAGTATGTCAGAACTACATCCGAAAAAATGCAACTTAGTCTCGTCGGCGTCTTTTTTTAAAGATAAAAAGTCAAGTCCGAATCTGTAAACTCCTGTCGTACGAAGACCAAAAGTCAGAGTAAATCAGGTGTTATATTTTTTAAATTCACCGGCAAACATGTTTTCCTAGTTTTGTTTCTGAGTAAGCATGTCTTTTAAATTACATTTTCGTTTGCTGTAAATTTGGAACAAATCTACTTTGGGTCTACTTTATTCAGGATGTCATAGGTATTCTTTACTTTTCATTGGGACCGCGAAAAGATGCTCTGCTCCTCAGCGTTTACAAAATTTCGCCTTTGACGCATTTTATTTGGCGATTAGGCTTGGAATTTTTCAGATTTGAAACACATTAAATTCTACAATTTGGATGGTAAGTAATTAAATCTTGTCAGAAAAAGAAAGAATGAAAAAATTTCGCCTGCGGCGCTTGCTTTATTTGTCCTGGGTACAGGCGTTGGAAGCTTTCCTCTTTAGCGAAGCTGAAATGCAAAGCTGAAGTTGTGAATTTAGGTATATGCGAATTTTCATTACAAGAATAATTTCAGGTGATGCATTGTAATTAGTTATGTATACACTGGTTCTATTATTTGTTGGTGGGGAATTTGCGGCAACGGTTCATTTTTGTCGGTACGTTCGAGTCGTATATTGTGATCCAGAAGTCGTTGAAATGAGGGCCTCACCCCCCCCCCCCCTGGCCTGAGTGCTTCGGGCCACCCCTGAATAAGGTTTCATTTGTGGTTGCCGAATCTTCTTCAAGGAGTTACTTGGAAACACCGAAACTTTGCTACAAGTTGATCCCTTCGCCTATCCTTTCTCGTGGTTTTTGTTCTCCTCTGGTTCTGTTTTGCTAGGTCATATCCCCTGTCGTTTCAAGAGAATTGATTTTGAGCGTGTTCCACCCCTCTACCAATAGTAACTATTAGTTACTATTTCCGTTCCAGCCTCACGAAAAGTTACTACGCTAACCTTTCCAGCCTTCTCAAAATAGTAACTATTTGCTTACCACGCTCGGGAGCGTAGTTAGCGTAGTAACTACGCATCTCTGTAACGTGATTGGTCGGATCACCCCGCGGCCTGATATGTGACCGAAAAATTCAAAAAGCGTTGCAGCCTAGCGTAGTAACTACGGTAACTAGCGTAGTAACCACGGTAAGTAGGGTGGAACACGCTCTTTATCTGCCATAGCTATATGGCAGTTTAGCAGCGCGGGCAAGTAATTTCAAATTTCGAATCGGGCGTGGTTGTGACTGGTGGTATCATAAAGATCGTAATTCACAATGGAGAGAACTCATCGATCCTATGTTTTAGTATGCAGAAAAGTCTTGCTGGGATGGAAAGCTCGTAGAGTCTTGCTGGGTGCATGGTGCAATATATGTGAATCTACGGTTTCTCGATGTCAAATGTTAGTTCGTGAAATGGATATTAGTGGCAAGCAGGTGGCAAGTGCTCTAAGATAATAAGTGTCGATAAGGAGTACAGAAGACAAGTAAAACAGAACTTTTCAAATTCGATCATCTAGTAAATTTAGGAGAACCAGGATTTGAATATTTTGGGTTGTACATCTGATTTTGGACCTGGGTTCGATTTAACTTTCAAACCTCTCCTCCTCCCCCAAAGAAAAAAGTATTTTGGGAAAAAACTTTTTCCAATGATGCTCACGGACTATCGTTACAAAACAGTCAACAATCTTCAAACTTCTGGAACGGAAATTGTAGGTGGGCGGAGCTTAAATTTTGAAATCAGAAACCTGGAACGCAAAAAGTTCTCAATAAAAATTTGTTATCATTTAGTCCTGGAGGTCTAAACTAAGTTGTAGCAAAAATCGTTACAAGCGTGACGCAGGGGCGTCACTAGCCTTTTACCTTTGGGGGGGGGACGTCCAGTTTGTGCCGACGGACTGAACAATGTGCCGACAAAAAACGCCGTTGCCGCTTCGCGGCAACGGCGTATATTAGTCCTTATTAAGGTGTTTCAAACCCATGAATTTCAATCCTAAAACGCCAACTAAACGAAACACCGTTCTACCAAATAATGTAAATTCGTCTATTTAAACTTGCATATTCTGCTTTTCTTTTCACCTTTCGCTAAAAAGCAAAGCTTTCCAACGACTGAACCCAGAATCAGTTAAATCGAGCGCCGCAGGCGAAATTTTTTTAATCTGTCTTTTTTTCCGGAAAATTTTAGGCTATTCTATACCTATATCTTACAGGTTCTAGCTTTTTAATGTGTTTCCAGCCCCCAAGAATTACAATCCTAAAACGCCAACTAAATGAAACACCATTCTTCCAATAGAAAATATTGCGAAATGTGCCGCAGGCGAAATTTTTTGGAAACGCTGATGAGCGATCCCAAATAAAAGTAAGGCTACCTGTCAAATCACGGTATGTCCGCCAAAAAAGTAGTGGCCATCCGTAAGAAAGTAGGCACAAAGTTGATTCTTGTGTGTAGAAAATCTCAATGACGGATCTGATTTATTACGTCTAATGAGATTCCGATCTTCCGAAGGGAATAAAACTTTCCAGGTGCGCCCGACGAATGTTCGAAGAATTCGATTTCTTGCGAATAAAAATATCCCGATGGGCCGACAAGAATACCGACACCCGACTAAAGCATTCATAATTGGAATTCTTCTTTGTTTTGCCCGAAAAGAATGTAAAGAACTTTTCTTACGTGTGAATAGAAGCCGATGTAGGGGAGAGGGGGGCCATACCGAACGATTTTTGCTTTTTCTGCTGCTGGAAGCTTATTTTTTAACCAATATACTCGGTTTTTACGGTCAAGGGAGAGCAGACACTGGGTATTCTATGGTGAATTTATGAAAATTTTAGGATTCAAGGTAAACCCTTTGCAGCCCTAAAACCAGCAGTCTCTCAGTCGTTCGGGATAGCCCCCACCACGGGGCGAAAGCAGACGGGGTAGGGGCCAATCCGGACGGGGTTGAAAATTTCAGCTATTTATTTGAAAAGCAACCTAAAAAAACACAAAATGACCAGATTTTCAACTATATAAGCATAAATGGGCACCCTCATCACCTAACATTAGTTGGGTGATGAGGGTGGACAAAATTTCAGCTATTTATTTGAAGAGCAACGTAAAAAACGCAAAATGACCAGATTTTCAACTATATAAGCATAAATGGGCACCCTCATCACCTAACATTAGTAGTGACATATAAACCTCAGAATCTGCAAAGTTGAAGGTCGTAGTTATCTTTGGTCAAGAAGGGGCGAAACCGAACGTTCAAAAATACATTCGGAATAGCCCCTAAATTTTGTTCGGAATCGCCCCAGACAGACAAAAAAAAATTAAATGGCGGCCGTTGTCAAACCCGTCGGCTGATCAAAATGAAAATCACATAGGATAGAGAACAAATACTAGCCTAAACGCCTGCAAAAGCACGGAATTCTAGCTATCACAATTACTGAATTATCTTTCACCGATCTGCTACGTCCAGATTTCCAGCGAGAGCAAAAAAACTTCAAGGGCTCCCAAAACTTGTACAGTTTGTCCAACTGATTTGAAACTTTCGCCAAACGGGCGCTAGGTAGAGGCCATCTAGCGTTATTTTTTAGAGTGAAAAAGCTGCATGCTTGGTGGTGAAAAAATTGAAGGTTCGGTTTCGCCCCCGTGCGGTATGGCCCCCCTCTCCCCTACCGACAAAACTTATACTTTCGGGATGCGCCTGATAAACGTTTACAGAATTTGATTTCTTACGTATAAAAAGAGCCCGATGTGCCGACGACACTTGAACTTCCGGGGTGCGCCCAACAAATGTTTGCTGAAATTGATTTATCACATATAAACAGAACCCGATGTGCCGACGAGCGGACCGACGACCGGCAAAAGCATGCAGAAGTCAATTTCTTCTGTGTTTTGCCCAATAAATGTTTGCCGAATTTGATTTCTTGCGTGCCGACGTCCACCGACGCCCGACGAAAACATACAAAATTGAGTTTCTTATGTATAAAAAGAATCCGGTGTTGCCGAAGAGAATATCGAGGCCCGACAGAAGCATACAGAATTCGGTTTCTCCTGTGCTCTGCACGACAGATGTGTGCAGAATTTGATTTCTTGCGTATGAAAAGAACCCGATGTGCCGACGAGTCGACCAACGCCCGAGAAAAGCATGCAAAATTTTATTTCTTCTTGGTTTGCCGGCGCTTCGCCCGACAAAAGTACTTTCTCAGGACCTTTGGGGGGGGGAGTCCCCCCCCCCCCCTCCCCCCCCCATAGTGACGCCCCTGGCGTGACGTCACAAGGATTTGATTTATTTTACCTCAGAAAACAAAAAATTGCAGTTTATTCGTATCAGTGAATATATATTTTAATATATATTTATATATAGAGCCAAGCGGCCAGCGAGGCGCGGGTTGCGTTTACATTTATGAGACGGCCTAGGGACAATCAAATGGTTGGGGCCACAATCACGTGATGTCACTAAATACGTCACGACTGTAACCAATTTTGCTACAATATAGTCGACACCGTTCTGGAATGCAACCAAAACCTGATTGGCCCCGGCGACTGTGGAGGAGTTGTAGGGGGGGGGTCCAGAATTCCAGTGATTGCGAGTTAAGGTACTTTCAGATGTGCTAGGACAATGAAACTTGGCTGGAGTATTATAGATTCAACGAGTTGGCTTAGAAATCTCCATTTTCCAAGTCCGACTAGTCCTTAAAGTACCAGTCTTGACCGCAAAGTAAGAACAATACTTTTAAGTAAAATATAGGCTATATTTTCATGGTCCCCATGAGCCTATTATCATTTTGCATCAAGGGTTTTGCTTACAAATGAAGTTCTAGCTCCCTCAAAGTGTGCATCTTAACGGCAAGGTCGAAAAGTACTTTTGTTCAAATGATACATCATAGCCCATGATCATTTGTGCCACAAGGGTTTTGCTTATAAATTTATTTCTAGCATCCTTCCAGTGCGCATTCTAAGCGTGAAGAGTAGCAGGTATAGGCCTTTCCCATGCTAAACGAAAAATCTTTTCTGGAGTTTGTGAGGGAGCTGGGTGAGAAAGAAAAAACAAACAGAATAGCCATTTTAAAGAAAATACACGGGGCTACAAGAAGATCTCAACGGAATCTGAAGCCGACAATCCTGTAACAAGAAAATTTAAGAAAACATAAAAACTTTCTACCGTTAGTGTGCCACAGAGGGCCAAGGGATTGAAACACTTTTGATATTGACGGATGCGCAAAAAAAGTAGTAATAGGATGTTCTCAGCGAAATTTCGAGTTTGCTTCTGTGGTTGGTTCAGTCCCCTGATTTCTGCTAATTACCGCCTTACATTTTCTTCAAGTTGTCCATTGTAGCTTTTAACAGAGTGAATAAAAGGCCGCCGCTAATCTTACAGCTTGACGTTGATGATTTTAGGGAGTCATAAAAATTTGCCGTAAAAAGGGTCCACGGGGTGAATGTGCTGTGTGCTGGAAAGAGGCATATTTTTGGCAGCAGAGGTATTTCATCCCCTTTCTAGGTGCATAGAGGATTTGTGCTTGTTACATGTAACCTCCAAGATGGGAAAAAAAAGAAATAAACGTGGCCTAAACTTAACCAACGGCCAATTACACCTCGAAAGGTTACGAGAGCAGTATGTGAAATAGAAACGGCCTAGTTTGCCTATGTATCTAGTGAAAGATATAGTGAAAGGTTATGCTGAATAGAAAGTTATTCCTGACGCTGATTATAGGGTCGATATAGGGGTAAGGCAACATGCTGAATCCATTCTTCAGCTTCAGTTTCTTACCGGACAAGTAGTTCGCCCGGAATCCGGCCAAAACCGGTAATTTGGCGGAAGATAAAAGTTGTTCCTGAAGCTTACTATAGGGTTGACAGTGGGGTAAGAGGACAGGCTGAATCCGTTTTTCTGGTTCGTTTTCTTACCGGACAAGTAGGTCGCCAGAAATCTGGCCAAAATCAGTAATTTGGCGGAAGGTAAAAAATGTTGCTCAAGCTGATTAGAGGGTCGATATAGGGATGAGGAGACTTGCTGAATCCGTTTGTCAGCCATTTTTATCTGTTTATAAATGTAAAGGTAGATTTGATGTATCTTATCTTATCTATATATATATATATGTCTATACATAATATTACCCTATGATCTGTATCAGGAAGTCTATTATATATTAACCTTTGGGATCCCATCGAAACCTTTGGTCTTGTTGCTAATAGACGTTTGCTCTGTGTTCGGTGTGATTTTGAATGAAAAACAGTCAACGATCTGTTTTACTCAATGTTTCGGTTTATTTAATTTATTTTTTGGTTAAAACTGTTCCTATTACAAAGCTGATCTGTCTGCAAACTGATTTTTCTCTTGTCGAACATCCATGCAATTTCCCTGGAGTTTCTAATATAGGGGAGGTCAGGGTTGAACCGTACGCGGGTTGAACCGGACAGTTTCAATTGTGGGCAGACCCAAAGTTGTAAAATCGTGAAATAATTAGAGGTTGGCAACAGTGTTCTGACTCATGGGACGAAATTTGAACTCTCAGGTGCGAACCAATTCCCAACCAGGCGACTTTGTTTTTTTCATTGCACAAATCGGACTTACAATTTCATTTTCATTTTCAGTTAGAGAAGAAGTTAGCTGTTTTTGGCGAGTTGGTTACAGTTTAGTCCAATGTAGGTTCATTTGTTCATCTTATTAGCCTATTGCAGGGTTCCTACTACTTTCCGTTTTTTCTTGGTGTTATTTTTTTTAGGAATGGTCTGTGTGGGGTTGATCCGGACACGTTCTGGGGGGTTGAACCGGACGTTATTCTAGAGGTCCGGTCCAAACCCACTCTGTCCAGATCAAAATATTTACCATTTTCTGGAGTCGGGGAAGCAGGATAAAGCTGCTGGAGCCAAGCTTTCTAAATTAATTGCTTCCGGTGGAAAAAGTTAACTTCAACAAGCATTTTCTTTTGAGTTCGAATTTCCAAAAATTTTCGGTAAAGTGGTATGTTCGGATAGTCCAACTCTTCTCCAAGAAGTGAAAACTTGATAAGTGCTTAGTTGTACCACTTATTCGGTCATATTCAGAGCTCATCTTAACATGTCCGGTTCAAAACACCACCCGTCCGAACCAACCCCACCGGTGGGGCTGAACCGGACGATTTTTTGAAAAAAAGAAAAAATCGTGGCGCCAAAACCAGATGAAATTAAATTCTAAAAAAATTACGCAACATAGCCAGTCTCATTATCTTTCATTTCCAATCTTCAAAATTTTTTCAAGTTCTACACAAATTGAATGATTAGCCGAAAACGAAAAACGTACGGTTCAACCCCGACCTCCCCTATGCTTTCAGATGGTCCCCTGCAGGCCCGTAAATTGGGGGGGGGGCAAGGGGGGGCATTTGCCCCCCCCTGATTTTCGAAAAATTTCACTTTTTAAACCTTTATTTTTCTGCATAGACCCAAACGTACTGCCTTTCCCACTTTGCTTACAGAAATTCCCTGGCTTTAAGTTTTTTCTCTTACTATTCAGTCAGTGACTCACTCACTACCCGAGAGTTCAGAACCCCTCCTATCAGTTTTTGGGATCCCAAAACGTAAGTGGAGGGATACCTATGACATCGCAAAAGTTGTCCGTCCGTCTGTCCGTCTGTGAGCACGATAACTCTCGAAGGGAATGAGATATTTTGATGAAACTTGGTGTGAGCATTCTTTGGGTCAAGAGTAAGGTCGAGTTCGTAGATGGGCCCTGTAGCCCTACATTTAGGGGTGGGGGTTCAAATTAAGGGGCAAGCAAATTTTTTTTAAACAGCTAATGTGATAGTCGATTATGGGGTAAGAAGACACGCTGAACACGAATATGAAAACCATTTTCTCGCCGGACAAGTAGTTCGTCCGGAATCCGGCCAAAACCGGAAAGTATGTTAAAAGTAAAAGTTTTGTTTGAAGTTGATTAGATGTTTGATTAAGGGGTAAGAAGGCATGCTGAACACGAATATGAAAACCATTTTCTTGCCGGACAAGTAGTTCGCCCGGCAGGGCCGTATCCAGGAATTTATTTCGGGGGGGGGGGGGGGGGGGGGGGGGGGGGGTTTGCTCGTGAAATTTATTTCGGGGGGGGTTTTGTCCAGGGATCGGACCAAAAAGTACAAAAAATACACAGATCAGAGGATAAAACCTGCAAAAAACTATTACTTTTGTGGGTTTCGGGGGGGGGGGGTTCGAACCCCCTAACCCCCCCCCTGGATACGGCCTTGTCGCCCGGAATCCGACCAAAACCGGAAAGTTTGTTAAAAGTGGAAGTCTTATTTGAAGTTGATTAGACGTTCGATATAGGGGTAAGAAGGCATGCTAAACACGAATATGAAAACCGTTTTTTTGCCAGACAAGAAGTTCGCCCGGAATCCGGCCAAAACCGGAAAGTTTGTTAACAGTAAAAGTTTTATTTGAAGTTGATTAGATGTCCGATTTAGGGGTAAGACGAGATGCTGAATCCGTATATGACAATAATTTTTTTGCCTGACATATAGTTCGTCCGGAATCCGGTTGAAACCGGAAAATTTGTGATAAGTTAAATTTTTATTTGAAGTTGATTAGATGTTGGAAATAGGGGTAGGCTAACTAGATACGCTGAATTCGTTTTTGAGCTTTAGTTTTTCGTCGGACAAGTAGTCCTGGAAATCCGCCAGAAACCGGAAAATTCGCAGAAGTAAGCCAGGATCGTTTCAATCGACTTATAGGGGTAAACACACAAGCTGAATCCATATCAGAACTTGGTTGTCTTAATGATTAATCTGTTTCTAAATTTTAAGAGTAGCCTATAAATGTTCATGGAGTCTGGCGAAGACCGGATCTGACGAAGACAAAACCTAATTGTCTGGTTCAAATATCGAAGTTTCGGGATCCCATCGGAACCTTTGGTCTTGTATTTCGTTGATTCGTTCCTTGGCTTTCAAGCCCATTTCGAGTCAAAACAACGTGTCTCATTTCGACGTTTGGACTGGGAAAATGTATCGTTGCTAGACAGAGCAAATGCAAATGCTCTGGTTGCAGACTTGGACAGAGTTGGTTGAGTTTAGTGCAGTGAATAAAGGATTGATTGCGAAGAAATTATTGTGGATTATCATGAGCAGACATCAGCCAACTGTTTTAAGCTTTTTTAAGCGCAAAAACACAGAAAGTGAAGAAGAACGAAGACAGAAAAGGTTCATTTAACAATATTATGCGTTCATTTTGGTTTGATCAAGCCGTCAAAAAACACAAAATGTTAATTGTTTCTGAACTCGGGGCGGTCCGATTACAGGCTTGAGGCTACTTTTGGGGGTGGGGGTAGGATACAAAATTTTACCGAATGGCCACAAGCTTTAGGACGGGTGCTGCGGGGGGGTGGGTGCACCGTCGGAACGCACCTGTTTAAACTTTCTAAATAGGTATCCGGATAGAAATAGAGATTGTTCAGCACCATGAAGCCTCGCATGAAGCACATAAAGACATATTTACGTACAACCTGTGGTGATGAAAGACTGAACAGTTTACTTGTTATCGCATGTAATAAAGAGGAGGCCAATGTGGAAGAGGTTGAACAAAAACGTGGCTGGAAATACCCCCCCCGGATTTTTCAGTGAAATGATGGTCCTAGGGGTTGAAAATTCTTTGCCCCCCCCCCCCCTAGGTTTTGCTGAAATGACGGGCCTGGTCCCCTGCAACACATAGGTAGTAACAATGTAAATATTGGTGTAGGTGTCTCACGGAGGGTCGTCGACACAGCCACGAAGCACAAATTGCTTTTACATCATTTTATGACGACCCTCTCAGTCCGCTACTGAGAGGGTCGTCATAAAATGATTTAAAAGCAATTTGCGCCTCCTTGCTTTGTGTTTGCCGCTGCCGAGACTTGGCTGAACCGAGCAAACTTGGCTTAGGGTTCCGTACCCCCTTAACAGAAAAGTGAAAAATGGCCTGTTACCATTTTTGCGTCAAGGGTTTTGCTTAGCCTACACATGAATTTCAAGGGCCTTTAAAGTGCGCATCATTACAGCCAAGTTCAGAAATAAAATACTTTTTCTCTAGCTCCCTTTCAGTGTGCACCTTAACTGCAAAGTCGAAAAGTACTTTTGATCAAATAACTTATCTCAACCCATGCAAGTGCCATATGAGCCTACAGCTCTTGTCCTATCTGGTTGTGCAAGTTTTTTAAATGGCCTAAATATTGAATTGACATTATCTTTAACTTGCTGATCTGGAGTATAAAATCTATTTTTCTTTTTAAATATATGGTTAATCTGAAAATTCAGATTCCATCTCGTGCATTACGAATTTGTCTTCTCAGACGGGCTCTGGACCTTTTGTTATTTTGTTTGTTAAAGTAAACTGAACCTGAAATAGAGACAGTTACCCATACAAAGGATGTGTAAGGTTAAATAGTCTTTTTTGAACAACCCTACATTCATAAGAGCTTAGGTCATACATTCATAACAGCTAAGGTCATTTGTGCCTTTTAATTATTGTTTAGGTTTCTCAGCTGTATGCAAAAAGTGGGCCACAAATAGGCCGAATAAGTAAAAAAAAAAATCAAGAAAAAAAAAATCTTTTGGTGCAATCTATTATTTTCATGTGAATTTCTTGTCACGATTCTATTGTGACACTGTATTTGGTCTGCAATGAAGTCGAGGGGCTACTCTGGGTTGGCGCCATGGGCACTGATGGTACAGCCGTTTTGAGAATTTCAGCACTGTGCACAAATATCTCTCATTTTCTTTGTCTCTGTTCAAAGTTAAAATAAGTAATCTCCATTAAATCTTACTTGAGATAGTTATTTAACTTCAGATGGTGCAGTTTTTGCCAAGTGAATGAAATGGATTTAATACCACCAGTCTACCGTAAATCTCTGATCTGTGGACACCCTAGGCTATGCCAAATGCATATTTTACTGAAATTTACAAAAAAGCAATAATAGTTTTAATGGCACTTGCTCCCTACACCTACATAAGAAAACAAAATGAAATTCTTGGGTATTGTAGATCAGCTAATTATCCCTCTAAGACCTTATGCAAGGGATAATATAATTCGAATGTCAGCAGCACTTCCGGTAACCATTTTCAGCAAAGAACAAACTAAGTTACATACTCTTATATAGTCCAATTACACAATTTAACTCTGCAAACCATACGAAACAAAAGAGTTTGTTTCTTAAATTATGAATAGTCAACTCGCTTTGAACTTAAGTTTCCCTTCAGCTTACGTACCATAAGACAATTTTTGTCCATCAGTCTGGTCATCACAAGTTAGGGTACTTCTAGATGACCCGACCATCTTGGAAGTTGTGGAGAATCTGGAATGTTCGGGCATACATAACTGTCGAACAAATGAACAAATTATCGGATGAATGAAAATTAATAACTGGCAAGATCATTTGTCAGAGATATTTGATTTATAGTCTGGACCGGATCAGACTACTGCGGTGGATGTTGGGGGAAGGGGCAACGGATTTCTGGTGGCAGGCTTCGAGTAGAATTTCAGGCTGAAGGAATATTTACTTTGGTGGGATCGGGAAGGATGGTACGCTACTTGGTACACGTCCTACATTTTCAATTCACACGTCAGGCCCAGATCCAGATCTTTTTCCTTAAACTAGTCAAGCCTAAATCCCCCTTTAGAACTATCGAATTTATCTTATTGCTAACTCCCAATACTCTTTTAAAATACATTAATTGTAATTGCTCTAGCTTCTCATACTTACCAAATCCCCAAATCTCGGCTGCGTAATTCATAGCCGAGATAATTTTTGTTTGGAATACCCGTTTATGTAACTTCATATTTTCAATAGCCCTTAACTTACTTCTTAATACCATATTTATACATCGCTTACCTTTTGTAACACTTGCTTCCACTTGGCTCCCAAACGAACCGTTTGACTTAAACAGACATCCTAAATAATTAAATTCTTCCCTAAAACTTATTTCTTCTCCTCTAAATTTCAACATTTTCTAAACTACCCCCTTTCCTAAATATCATTACAACCGTTTTTGACACGTTTAACTGTAGCTTCCTCGCCAAATACTGGTCCAAAATATCCAACAACCTTTGTAGATCTGACCCTGCTAGCATGGCGATGTCGTCAGCGAACAACAACATACATAAAGATATAATGTCACAACTAACCAGAGGGGCACCTATTTTTGTTATAAAATCCTCAAGGTCATTTATAAATAAAGAGAACAACTTGGGGGAAAGTGTGCACCCTTGCTTTCATTTTTGGGATCCCAAAACGTAAGTGGAGGGATACCTATGACTCTAAAAACCCTTTTCCAACGCCGCAAAACCCTGTCTTTTAACCTTGGAAAACAAATCCTACTAGACCCAACCCTACGCCCCATCCTGCCCCCGGTTTCTCCGCAGTTCGAGTTAGGCCTGGCGGATGCTTCGCAACCGATTCCGGTAATTTTCGACAACCGGTCATATGCTCTCATGCTCGGTATCAGCGTAGCTTCGTGCCCTTATTGGTGAGCCGGCTCAATTCCGAAGCAGTTTGATTAACTACTAATATCAAAATGTACGTTTTAAATTTTCTTTTGTTCTTGAAATTGAAATGACCTATATTGTGGTCTGATTATCCTGTTTTGTTGTTGTTGTTGTATTTATCTGTTTTACGTTGGGCGTCATTTTGTTTTGATACAGTTATTTTTGTTGACAAAAACCAAAAATTCGGCTAGTCCGCGAATGGTTTGAAAATAAATTAAATTGAATTGAACTTTTAGATTCAGAGTGGGGGGGGGGGGCAGAAAATCGTCCCCTGCGGCCCCCCCCCCCTCAAACTTGAAGTTGGTGGATGAACCTGAAAGACCTTGAACCACGGCGTTTTCTTTGGGTGAGGGATGATAACCCGTCCCTGACCAGACTTAGCAGATAGGCTGCGTGACTTATGGTGACTCCTAACCCGCTGTGTTGGCATCCCTCCTCCCCATTTTCTACGACACAAGGGCCTTGAACCTCTGCTTTTGGTTGTCCCAATCTTGGACCCGTTCTCGACATTGTTTTTCTGATACTTTTAAAGCCCCCCCCCCCCCTCCCCGTTTCCTCTGAGACCACGGGAATTACAGTTGTCGGAATTTCGGTTAGCTTTGATTTTGTTTTGAATCTCCCGGGATATGGATAGGCGAGAGCACTTAAGCGCAACCTCAACCCAGCGCATACTCTATATAGTGTAGTTCTTCATTGATGTAATTTAGATATTACAAGTTTGTGTTATTGCCATTCATGTTACTCCTTCTTTATTTTTTTCTTTTGTTTTCTTTTTTATTTAATTACTCCGTGTTTGCGTAGAGTTGTGCATTATAGCGGGTCAAAAATTAATGTATTACCAGTAGGTTTTTTTTTTATTATTCTATGAGTTCCCCCAAGGAAGTAACTTGATAAGAATGACAATATCGACTCCGATAAATTTTAAACATGATCTTTTGTTATTTTAGGTCTACTTCAGTTGTGTAAACCCATCTATTTGCAACAATGATAGTATTCGACTGGAGTACAGGACGTCAGTATTTTCAAAATGGCTGCCTATACAAAACAGGGTATTTTTCCGAAGTGAATTTGAAAGTGGAACCGCAACGAGGATACTCAGAGAGCTGGAATGGAAAACGCATTCAGGGTAAGGGTTATTGATTTTCTTGCTTATGACCGGATAACGGCTGGACTATTGAAATGTCTCTAGGGACTTCCCAGTCTCAAGGGTTTGCCTCGCGTTTCCCGCTTTACGGAGCCTAGCAGTGTTGTCCCAGTTTTTGCGTAAAAACAAGAGCCTTCTTTACTCGCATTTAGGTCCAGAACTTGGCAGCCTATGCAGGACGAATGTCTATCCGGGTTGCATTGTCCTACCCCGTCACTTCCTACGATATGTGAAGGATTGGTAAAATGGAGGAGGGTTACGGTTCAGCTAGACCCCACCGTTTTTAAAAGGTAAGATAGTGGTGCGTTATTGAGACGGTCAGTCCTGTCACGAATTTTAAAACAACCAAACAGGCTCAAGACCTTAAATTTTCCCGGTGAAGTTTCTGATTCCAGCGATAATGTTATGCACTATACAAAAGCTCTCGCCAATACAAGTCCCCATGGGCGCGTAATGGTTGTAGTTAAAAAACTTCAACGTGGTTCCGATATCACTTCATCGATTCCTAAAGCGGGATACCTAAATCAGACGTTGGGGGGTAAAAATATAGCATAGATCAGCTCAACATATAAAACTTCTCTTACCGTTTTACAAAATGAACAAACTGTGGCTAAGTAGAAAAGGCATTGAGCTTTTGTTGACCCTACCCCTTTTTAATTTTTGCTTCCTCGGGCACATTTGAATTTCCAAGAGGGACCTTAGCTATCCAGGAAATAAGAATCATATGTTACTCAACACAATGTTACAAAGATACGAGATAATGAAGGATAATCATGTTCAGAGTTCCGACATTCAACTGACTAAGGCCCTTTTGCGCCTTGAAGATATTCGACCCTTGAACAATGGGTCATTATCTCGGATTAAAAAGGATTAAATTTTCATGAGTCATCCGAAGTCGTACGCAAATCCTGATTTTCTTAGTTACTAACCCCTCAGTTGAAAACTGGTGCAATAAGCGTTTTTTGTAACAACCTCAACGGAGAACGAGTTTGAAACTCATTGAACAAAAAACTTGCTTATAAGCAAAACGGAGATCGGCGTAAGGAACATGGAGTTTTAGAAAAAAATGCGGCTATTGTCAACTGATCCGCCTTTCCCTCAAGGCAGGCGGAGTGTTATTTTGCTCTGCTTCATACATTGTTTTTGGTTCAGTATAACTAACACAGTCCGAGTCGTTTAAATTTTTTTTTGAAGTAACCTAGCTTCAGTCGTAAATCCGCACCAGTCAAAGGCAAGCCGAGTCGTTTAAACCAGGTTTCATGACCCTGTTAGGTCGGAGACATGATTCATGATGACAGCAACTCGGCTGTCCTCCGACAAAACCTACACTGTCAGAAGTTTCATAACAGATAACACGAGGATGCCCGATTTCAGCAGATAACACTTTTAGTGTTATCTGTTATGTTTCTAAAACGTTATAGCGTTTACTGTCATGGAGCGTATGGTGTTGTGATCGTATCTGTTACGACGAAGTAGATGTTGTGCTCGTAAGTGTCATCACAAGGCATCTGTTATGAACTCAGATGTTGTGACGAGACCGGTGTTACGCTGAAATGTTGAAATCGGGCATCCTCCTGTTACGCCTAACTGTTGTCGTCATTTTACTGCTATGGTTCTTGGTGTTGCGAACAGACCACAGCTGTCCCTTGGATTATTTATCGGAAGAAACAGACATTAAAACGGTAAAACTTCAGTTATTTGAATAAAATCGACTTACTTGAACTTCATATGAAAGAAATACTTGAATCAAAAGAAATACAAATTTCAAAAAACTACTCTTCCGCGTGGACTTTTCCTTGTGCAGGCAAACAGAGTCCTTGCAACACTTTTCTCTATCCCTGCAATAAAAGAAGAAAATAAGTCTGCGGTTCGGATAATGTATTAAAACAGCAATTTGGTCTATATAATTTGTGTATATCTCACTGAAATTTTCCCTGAAGCATCTGATCTGATCAAAGCTGGTATGATATAGTATATAGTATAGTATTATTCTAGCAACAAGAGCTACGAGCTCATATGGCACTTGTTACGAGTAGTGGTAAGAGAAAGTAAGAGAGAACTTCAAAATAAACACCCCGCCATTCAAAAATAGGACATCTAGGTTCATTCAGTCTGAAAGCTCCAGATGACGTACTTAGAACCTATGCTTGTTCTTCCCACCAAGTTTCATCCCGATCCCTCCACTCTAAGCGATTTCAAAGATTTCCGGTTCGCCCCTCCAACTCCTCCCAATGTCACCGGATCTGGTCCGGAATTAATGGGACGTCTGAGGCACGAGACCTTTCTAAATATCAAGTTTCGGTTAAATCCGATAACCCGTTCAATAGCTGAGGTTGCCACTGAATTCCGGATTCCCCTTTCGTACACTCCCCATCGACGGTCGGATCGGGGAAACGACATTCTCAAGTCAATAGTTCGGGTACCTGACAAGCCTGCCAAGTTCATTGTCCTTGCACATCAGGAAGTACCGAACTCGTGGGATTACTACAAACTCGGATCCCCTCCAACTCCCCCACAGTGACCGGATCCATTCCGGTTATGCTATTCACTTGTTCTTCACACCAACTTCCATCCCGAACCCTCCACTCTAAGCGTTTCCCATGATATCCGGTTCCCCCGTCCGGCTCCCCCCAATATCACCGGATCCGGTTCGGATTTAAAATGGGGCGTCTGAGACACGAGGTCTTTCTATATATCAAGTTTCATCAAGATCCGATCACCCGTTCGCAAGTTAAAATACCTCACTTTTCGGATTCCCTCTCTCTCCAACCCCACCCCCCAGATGGTCGGATCCGGGAAACGACTATTCTCAAGTCAACCTGTTCGGGTCCCATACACGCCTGCCAAGTTTCATCGTCTTATTAGCGCATCAGGAAGTACCGAACTCGCGGGATCACTAGAAATTCGGATCCCCCCACCCCCCCTACTGTGAACGGATCCGGTTCGGTTATGTCAATCACGTATCTAGGGCTTGTGCTTGTTTTTTCCACCAACTTTCCTCCCGATCTCTCTACTCAAAGCGTTTCCCAAGATTTCCGGTTCCCCCCTCCAGTTCTCCCAATGTTACCGGATCCGGTCCGGATTTAAACTGGGATGTCTGAGACACAAGTTCCTTCTATATATCAAGTTTCATTAAGATCCGACCACCCGTTCGTAAGTTAAAAATATCTCATTTTTCTGGATTGCCCTCCTTCCATCCCCCCCCCCGGATGGTCGGATCGGGGAAACGACTATTATCAAGTCAATCTGTTCCGGTCCCTGACATGCCTGCCAATTTTCATCGTCCTAGCACATCAGGAAGCACCGAACTCGCGGGATCACTAGAATGCCGAATTCCCCCCCCCCCAACTCCCCCAAAGTGAGCGGATCCGGTCCGGTTATGTCAATCCCGTATCTAGGACTTGTGCTTGTTCTTTCCACCAACTTTCATCCAGATCTCTCTACTCGAAGCGATTTTCAAGATTTCCGGTTCCCCCCCCCCAACTACCCCCATGTCACCGGATCCGGTCTGGATTTAAAATGGGAGGTCTGAGACATAAGATACTTCTATATATCAAGTTTCATTAAGATCCGATCACCCGTTCGTAAGTTACAAACACCTTATTTTTCCGGATTCCCCTCCCTCCAGCCCCCCCCCCGGATGACCGGATCGGGGAAACGACTATTATCAAGTCAATCTGTTCGGGTCCCTGACATGCCTGCCAATTTTCATCGTCCTAGCACATCAGGAAGCACCGAATTCGCGGGATCACTAGAAATCTGGACCCCCCCCCCCAACTCCCACATAGTGACCGGATCCGGTCCGGCTATGTCAATGACTTATCTAGGACTCATGCTCATTCATCCCACCAAGTTTCATCCCAATCCCTCCACTCCAAGCGTTTCCCAAGATTTCCCCCCCCCCTCCAGCTCCCCCCAGAGTCACCGAATCCGGTTCAGATTTTAATCGGACCGTCTGGGGCACGAGCTCTTTCCAAATATCAAGTTTCATTAAGATCCGATCATCCGTTCGAAAGTTATAAATTCCAAAATATTCCGGATTCCCCCTCACTCCAATCCCCCCATGATGTTCAGATCGGAAAAGTGGCTATTTCCAACTTAATCATTTGGGGTCCCTGATATGCATGCCAAGTTTCATCGTCCTAGCTTATGGGGAAGTACCCGAACTAGCAAAACCGTGACAGACAGACCGACAGACCGACCGACGGACGGACATAAATTGCGATCGCTATATGGCACTTGGCCGAAGGGCAAGTGCCATAACAAGAGCTGTAAGCTCATATGGCACTTGCAAGGGTTGAGATGTAGTGTTTGATCAAAGGTACTTTTAAGGTTACCTTTGCGGTTCAGATGCGCACTTTAAGGGAGCTAGAGAAAAAGTATTTTGTTTTAGAACTTGGCTGTAATGATACGCAATTTATAGGCGCTAGAAATGCATCTGTAAGAAAAACTATTGAGACAAAACGATCACAGGGCCTTATGGATCATTGATATATACCGTTTGGTAAAAAAAAAAATTTCACTTTACGGTTAAAATGTGCACTTTAAGGGTGATAAAATTTTAAGCAAAACCCTTGTGGCACAAATTATCATGGGTTGAGATGTAGCTTATCGTTTGAAAAAAAAAAGTAGTTTTCGACCTTGCGGTTCAGATGTGCACTTTAAGGGAGCTAGAACTTCATTTGTAAGCAAAACCCTTGAGGCAAAAATGACAATGGGCTCATGGAGATCATAAAAATGTATAATTTGCTTAAAAGTATTTTTCTAAATTTACGGTCAAGATTGGTACTTTAAGGAATGTCGGATTTGGAAAGTGGCGATTTCTGAGCCAATCTTGTCGAATCTCTAATATCCCAGCCTAGTTCCATCGTCCTAGCACATCGGGAAGTACCTTAAATCGCGATCACCGGAATTCCGGACCCCCCCAAACTCCCCCACAGTCGCCGGAGCCAATCCGGTTCTGTAAGTGATTTATCCAGAGCATCTCTCTATTATTCCCATAAAGTTCCATCCCGATCTCCCCAATCCGAGCCGGTCACGTATTCCCCCCCCCCCCCAATCCCCCCCCATTGTTGTCGAATCCGGTCCAGACATGACAAAGATCACCAGGGACATGTCCTCTGATCAATTATCAAATTTCACTCAAATCCGATCAACCGTTCCAAAGTTACACATGACTCAATATTCCGGATTCCCCCTCCCGCTACTCCCCCCACGACTATCGGATCATGTAAATTTTTATTTATAAGTCAGTTTGATCGGGTCCCTGACTCGCCTCCCAAGTTTCATCGTGAAAATCCCCAAAACCGCCATTACCGGAATTCCGGGAAACCCCCCTCCACCCCCCCCCCCCCTCTATTATCCGGATCCAGTCCAAATGTATAAACGATTTATCTGGAGCAGATGATTGTTCTTCCCAGCAAGTTTCACTCCGATCCCTCCATTCTAACCGTTTCTCGAGATTTCCGGTCTCCCCCCCCCCAAACTCCGCCATAGCTGTCGAATCCGGTCCGGACTTCAAATGGGACATCAGAGGTATGCAATTTATTCAGTTATTAAGTTTCATTCCGATCCGATCACCCGTTCGAAAGTTACACATTACTCCAGTTTTCCGGATTCCCCAGCCCTCCACTCCCCCCCCAGGTGGTCGGATTGGGAAACTGATTATTTCCAGGTTAATCCGGTCGGGTCCCTGATGCTCCTGCCAAGTTTCATCGTCCTAGCACATCTGGAAGTACCCCAACTCGAAAAAGTGTGACAAAAACTACTTAATTCTCAGAATTCCCCGGCCCACCACTCCCCCCCAGATGGTCGGATCGGGAAACTGATTATTTCCAGGTTAGTTTGGTCGGGTCCCTGATTTTCCTGCCAAGTTTCATCGTCCTAACACATCTGGAAGTACCCTAACTCGAACATGTGGGACAAAATAATTCGGACCGACCGACCGACCGACCGACGGACGGAATTGCGATCGGTATATGGCACTTGAGCCAGAGGCTGCAAGTGCCATAAAAACACTGATTGTACGCAGGCGGAAAATAAGGATCAGGCCGCAGGGAGCAAACACAAAAAGCAATAAAACGTTCAATGGGAAAAATATGGTGATGCACCTTCATCTATATGTATTATACATATATATGTGGCAAAGTAAGTGTTATAGGAAAACATTATCCAACGTTTGGAAATGTGTCTTATGAAGTAAAAACGGAGAAATTTTGTAGGAAAAAGAATACAGGAAATTCAGTTTCGAACGTTTTAACCTACAATATAAGTTTCAGCCATATTGCGAAACAATACAATGACTGACTTACCATCTTCTAAAGTGACATTCGGCTTTTCTCCTGCAGCAAGGGGCAGTTCATTTTACTCGTCGCCGAAAAGTTCATCCCCGCTATCTTCCGACGTGCTGGTCATGACGATACTGTCGTCGTGCTGACAATGTGTCGGACCTGGAAAGCGGTCTTCTGGGCTATCACAATGTCAAATTTGTAGTCAGTCGTTTAGTATATCATCGGTGGACCGGCCTGCAGAAAAAAGAAACATTATGCGTATGCTTGATTCAGTTGCACCATTTCAACAAACCTTATGGACGGGTAAGATCAATTTAGGCCTAATTCCAGGCTTCTTACACCGGCTCAAAATCTAATTTACCATTTTGGGGTAATTTTGAAAGATTGTTCGAATATGTAGCAAAGTCACTGCTTTGGATCTTGCCTTTCAAAATCTAAGAGTGGAGCGGTATCCCCCCCCCAAAAAAAAAAAAAAACGGCGCCTCAACGGCTGCGTGCTGCTGCTCTTGCGTCCACGTTTATTTTCCATTGACTTCCTCAAATCCAGGTCCGATGACAAGCGGGATGTTAGACTAAGCTCCGCTATGAATGCTAATAAATATGGATTTAAGTAATAGGCAACAGCCTTCAGCTACAACTTATGATGTTTTAAAACTTACTTTCTTGCGCGGCAGTTTTTCGACGTCCGCCTGGATCATTGGCATGCTTTGGCGAAGGCAGAAGTTATGTAGACGAAAAAACGTATCCACATCGTCTTCGGAGGGTTTGTTGACGGCCTTGGTCGTAAGGAAAGTTTTGCAAGCAACTACAAAGAGCTTCACGGATTCCTCCATGTTTACGTTTGGGAACTCCCCGCGAGAGTCGCTGAGAACCTAGAATTAAAAATGTCATGAACAAATGCCGGTATATTATAGGCTAGTCTTGTACCTGAAAAGACTTAAACAGACATCCTTATGGCTTGTCATTTATCAAGTTTCATTCGGAGCAGATCACACGCTCGAAAGAATGCGTGACAGAAGATTCCGAATTCCCTTTCCCTCCACTATCCCCTCCCGATGACGGATCAGGGCAGTGACTATGTTTCCAAGTTATAATGGTCGGGTCCTCGATAAGCCTGCCAAGTTTCATTGTCCTAGTACATCTGGAAGTACCTTAAGTCGCGATCACCGAAATTCCGGACCCCCCCCCCCCTCTCAAACTCTCCCAAAGTTGCCAGAGTCAATCCGGTTCTGTAAGTGATTTATCCAGACCATCTGTTTAATTGTCCTTAACACAAGTTCCATGCCGATCTCATCAGTCTAAGCCGGTCACGTCTTCCTCCCCCCCAACTGCTGTCGGATCCGGTCCGGACATGACAAAGATTACCAGAGACATGTCCTCTGTTCAATTATCAAATTTCACTCAAATCTGATTAACCGTTCCATAGTTACGCATGACTCAATATTCCAGATTCCCCCTCGCGCTACTCCCCCACGACTATCGGATCAAGTAAATTTTTATTTATAAGTCAGTTTGATCGGGTCCCTGATACGCTTGCCAAGTTTCATCGTCCTAGCACATCTGGAAATGCCCTAACTCGAAAAGTGACAAAAAATCGGACCGACCGACCGACAAACGGAATTGCGATCGGTATATGGTACTTAGCCAGAGGCTGCAAGTACCATAAAAACAAGAAATGTGAACGAAAGGTATTACTCTTCATCAAAATTGTCACACAAGCATCTTTAATGTTAGGTCGAACCAAAAACAAATAATCTGATAGAACCTCCGTCTTTGGTCCCATGCAGCGACTACTGATACTGATACCTCGACAAAACTGAGCGGAGCAAGAGGTAATTGCTCTAGCTTTGAATTGATATCGTCTACTTCTGTCTTCGCCGTTGCTCATAGCAGAGAGACGTGCAGGAGGCAAGCTGACCCGCTCTGAAGCGCTTCGAGAGAACCAATTGGCTTTCACTTTGGAAGTCTCCTCCACGGGGCTTCACAGCTACAAAGCTATTTGCAGAGGCGAGGAAACTTGATGTACTGCGTTGCTCCTAACCTCCGCTTGTTTGCATCGGGTAGGGTATGTGGAAATTTTTTACTCCGCATGGTCGTATACAGAGATCTATCAGAATTTGGTCTTGGTCGAACACATTACTTCCCCAGGATCACCACGCCAGCAAAGACCGACGCATTTGTGATCCAGGAAATGGGGTGAGAGAAAAAAATATTATATATCAGCAGATGACTGCTCGACGCTAAACTCATTGACTGCGGAAAAAAAAATTGAAAACGTGAATTTCAGTGAGAGAAGGAAACCCTTCCTCAACAAACATGTCCTGATGTTTTGTTTGAGTGGGGTAAACCTGTTCAATAGACCCTTCCATGTTTCGTGTCTACCTCTAAGGTTTTGTTCCGTGTCTACCTCTACGGCGTGTGCATGTGCGGCAGTATAGAGGAAGAGAGATCAGAGGTCCCTGCACCCCAGGGGTTCGCTACTTGTGGTAAATTGACATACTTCAAGGTGAGTAGTTTCCAGAAGCAAGGGGATTGTGCTAGACTACCCCACACAGTAGCTGAAACGACTCGCACAATACTACTGAAATGAACCATTATAAAGCCAGTGCTCCCATTTGTCGGCATTACCAGGATCAAACTTCACCTAAGGTAGGTTTGTTTAATCATACGACTTTACCTCCTGGGGCACTGGCTCCATTCGAGTTCGAAGTACGTCGATTCACAGCAAGTAGCAAACCCCTGGGGTGCAGGGACCTCTTCTTCTTACCATAGAGATAGACAACTAACGAAACCCTAGAGGAAGACAAGAAACAAGCAAGGGTCTATTGAACAGGTTTACCCCACTCAAACCAAAAACTGAAATTGAAATTAAAAGGATGAATTAAAATATGAACTTACGATCAGAATTTAACTTAACCTTCATTTTCAAATTTTAATTTATTTTTTAATTTTAAATTAAATTCTAAATTTTCATTTTGATTTTTAAATTAAGTTAACTTTTTTATCTCAACTTTATTTTTTTAATTTCAATTTCATTTCCAATTTTAATTTTAATTTTATTTTGTTAATTTTAATTTTCTACTGAACAGATATACCTCTTTATAAGCGGACAACAGTACATTAGTCAGAGAATAGTACATCCGAACATGGATTGTCTTTACGGACACTTTGCAAGACCTATGAATTACAGTAGAGGTATGCTTATGTGAACAGTTATTTTAATGTGAACACTACAGTTTTTGGCTAAAAGGTAGACGAAGATCCAAAATACCTGTACAGGTGATTTCAGCTACCCTTCTTGCCTACTTTGACAAACTTGCAGTTATCTTTAGACACAGCAAGTGCATGAAAATGGCAAAATCTGAAGTCAACAAACGTTCACATAAGCATACCTCTACTGTAGTAGCCGTAGGCGTAGGTTCGCTCCAGCCAAATTGCAGCAAAAGTCAAGTTTAACGGTGTACAAAAACTAATCATGGACAGTGAATGACTTCAGCCTCACACTAGCCTCCCTTACGTTCAAACAAACCAAAATAAGCAATTTGTAAAACAGGTGTAAAACTTACCAATTCTTTGACTTAAAACTCCAATCTATCCTGCCCTTTCGCCATTCCCATGTTGCTAACATCGTCGCCGGCAAGGTATCTGACAAGGGCTGGCAAGCAGCCGCAACCTCTGCTTTCTGGTTCACGATAGCCAGACTAGCCAGTTGGTCTTCCATACTTTTCAAAATTCGCGCCCCGGGAACGTCAAGTCTGGAAGCTGTAAATGGAAAGAGCGATAAAATTAATATTTTCTTCTGTTGTCCGATTCAGTGTTCGGTTGAAGTTAAAATTCGTCCGCCCTTGCGACAATGTAGCGGATTACATGTCCCGCGTTATTGAACCAATTTGATGTTACCTTGTCTAGTCATTCGTGGCAAAAGGTCGAGGAGTGATTCGGTGGGAGGGGAAGGCACACCTTTGAATTGGTGACGTTGGTTTCTAACGCTATGAAAATGCAACGGGAAACGCCTTGCCGTATTTTTCACCGTCACCGCTACTGGGGTCGTCTGGAAACGATTGCTTTGCTAGTGGCACCCCTGAAGGGAACAATTATGTGTTTCCCCCCTTTGCAATGATCCCGTAAGTCACAAAGCACTTGGAGAGTGGAGTAAATAGTGCGTATAAAATGGGGGTACCCCTTGGACCAAAAAGCCGTTTTGGTGGCTAACAGTTTGTAAACTGGCTATTAGTTGGCTTTGGTTAGGTTCGCGAGGAGAGATAGGCCCTCTTCTTTTCCTATCAAGTCGGGTTATGTTCCTCGAAAGTTGCCGTTTGTTCGTATGCCGTTCGTATGTCAGGACGTTTGTCTGAAGATTGAGTGTCATTTTTTCCTGGCATGTGAATATATAATTATTACCGATGTTGTATAATAGGTGCATTTTTGTTCTCTGGTTGGTCTCTGGTCTCCTGCCAGTTAGTAATTTTTGTGTTTTTTCGCACGCCAGAGAACTGAGAACAGAGACCTGAGTTCGTTTTTACGTCAACCAGCGAACTGACTGTTCTCAGTTCTCTGGTGGATAAGCCTCACCAGATAACTGACTTCGCTAGTCAGTTCTCTGGTGACCATCCACCAGAGAACTGTGAACGAAAACATCAATTTTTGGCAAAACAGAGAACTGAAACCAGAGAACTGAGACCTGAGAACCATGAACAAAAATGTGATCCTTGGTTTTGGGGATCATTGAGGCCCCATGCAAACAAGGCGTTTGCCTCTGCAGGCGCGTTCAAAGAGTTCGAAACACGGGAAGCAAAAGGAGGCTTTAAAATATGCTTCATCAGATTGTTGAAGTCATTCCGAGGCACCAATGTAAGACTGTCGGACGCCAACCCTACAAAGAGGATGGCGGTAAAACAAAAGCACACGATTTTGATCGTAGGCTTGAGGCCAAGGGCAGAAACACTTGCCCTTGGTCAGTGGGGTTGCATGTCGATGTGGTTTCTTCCGTGTCTGGCGAGTTGTCTGCCATTTTTCGAAAGTAAGGGATGACGAGCGAGCATAGTTCCCAAACTGGTTTTGAGAACCCCATTTTATCCGGAAAAGTTAAATCGTATCAGAAGTCCGTCAGAGACGAACAAAAGGATGCCATGACACCCGTCAAGTAGGCGGTACCGATGTTTTTGGCAGCACTAAAATGTGTCGACGATGATTACGGCAGGTTATCTCGAGTCGACAATTGCAAAACAAAGAAGTTTTGAGTTTTTGGAATAAGGCGTTTCGTTTAGTGTTGCATTTTACCGGTGCGCGTTTTTTCCGATTTGAATAGATTGCCCAACAGTTCCCTGTGAAAAGGGAAAGTAGGCGGGGGTTTTGTTCTAGTGAAATCTGAAGGTAAAACCTTGGAAAGTGTGACGGACACGATTCTAGTTTTCGGACAAGAATCTTTGCCCTGTTGAAGCCCTTACTGAGTATATACGTTTTGCAAATTGCCAGATTTGCTACTACGAAAATCTTTTCTATTCCCAAATACATTGGCGGGAAATTTGAATGGGCATATTCTATATGATGATATATAATATATTATTCGTTGAAGGAGTCTCTCAAGTCATTGGGTATTTATCAAGGAGAAACGCCTCACAGTATCCGTGCTGGGGCCGCAATTTCGCTGTTGAATTCCGGGACCGAGGCTGGTGTAGTACAATCCTCGGTACAATCTTTTGTTGGTTAGAAAAATTGTGTGATGTTAAAGCGGTAGGCCTATACAACCTCAGATCGTTTGATTCAGTTATCAGAGGAGCAACAACTCTGGTCTGAAGCGAGTATTTCGGTTAGGCGTCACGATCCAGTTTTGCATGACCCTGTTTTTATGGCACTTGCAGCTTCGCTCAAGTGCCATATACCGATCACTTTTCCGTCGGTCGGTCGGTCTGTCTGTCGGTCGGTCGGTCGGTCTGTCGGTCCGCTGATTGCGAGTTAGG